>VXAV01001447.1:103270-123819 GCA_013399715.1 Alectura lathami | reverse complement strand
GGGCTTGGTTATTTTGTTATTTTTTTTTTTTATTCTGTAGTATTAAGGTATTACAATAATAAGTTAGCTCTGCACAAATAGTAAATATGCACGTCAGATCTTACAGCATTCTTTTCTGTTGTTATCACTGTCCTGGTTATAGAAATCACTGCATGGAGATTGTATTTATCTTTTGAATACACCTGAAATGGAAAGGGCCTAAAGATGTTAAGTAAACTGAAGTAAAAGTTCCAGTTTAAACAGATTTCTGTCTGCTGCCCTTGAAAACACTATTTCTGGTTAACTGGATTTGCCTTGTGACTTTTCCACTGTGACGCAAAGCTGTCTTCAAAGTTTGTGGACAGAAGTACTATTCCTGTTCTGGATGCATGCTGATAGATCTGGTAGCTTTAAAAACAGAAAAGCAAGATTGGTGTGTTTGTGACATTTGGCTACAGACGTGTTCAAGTGTCACGTTCAGCAGAAGCCACGGCTGTTGACGTAAGTAGCCATAAGTTAGCAATATGGAGGTGACGTGTCAGTGGAACATGGTCAGAGCTCTGCCCAAAGAAAAAAACAATTTTGTTGTGTAGATAAAAGGCTGCATTCTGGCTTAATGTCATTAGCAGAGTTTTAAGATGTCCTTTATGGAAAGAGCACTGATGAAGTGTTTGTTTCTTCAGAACCAGCATTTCCACCTTCTGGCCATGATGGATTCAAAGCAGCAGGTACAAAGTGGTAGATGTGGTTCATCTTATAGGACTTCTGGCTGCATTTAGTATCTTCATATATTTGTGCTGTGGAATATGCCAAAGCAACTCCATTTTCCTCAGGAAAACTCTAGTAGTTTGATTAATTGCTATTTCAACTTGGACTTGATGCAAAATGCTTAGTTGGCTGTGTGGGGTTCGTAGTAGTAAAGGTATTAATAAAAACTTGTAATTAATTAATTAACTTGGTATTAATAAAAACTTCTTGAAGGAGAAGAGTTTGATTTTCTTCACAAGTTAGTTACTACTGGTGTATATAAAAATAAGGAATGAAAAAGGAGATTGTGAATTCAAGGGCATAAAATACTTGTAGCATCATAATCCTGAGTGAAGGATTTTTACTTAAAAAAAGAAAGCATTTGTTTCAGGAAGTACAGTTACAAGTTGGTGAAAATGGAAGAGCATGCAACTTCTTTGTTCATTGTGTCACTATTTCTGTATCCCTAAAGAGAAGAGATTTTAGGGTCCTGATTTATTAATCCTGCCTTCTTTTTTCTGACCTGATAACTAGGATTGCAAGCACTGCTGGGAAAGTACCTGAAAACAATTGGTGCTGGCTGTGTTTGGTAGTGGTATCCTGCATGAAAGTTTTGACACCTCTCCATGAATTATTTTTGTAAAGCAGCATCATGCAAGCTGGATCAGTGCAGAGGTAGTTCAGGCACAAATCCCTTGCACTATCATAAATGGAGAGGCCATAAAAGTTATGATGTATGCTCTGAGGCAGCTTAATGTAGCACTGGAGAAAATAGAAGCCATTACTACCAGACGAGCTCCAGTTATGACAGAGAAGATAAATGGTGCTGTTACAAGAGATGTACTGACAACAAAATACCTGCTGGCTGGGGAAGAGAAGAGCAGAGCACAGTACAGCTACCTACAGGCAATTACCCGTTACCTGAAGTAATGTTTATTTTTAATTTAAATCTGACATGGATAGTATTTCCTACATGCACTGCTAGATAAAGTGACATAATCCAATCTGATGGAAGTATTGTATTTAATTCTGCTTGCACTTAGGAAGTACCTAATTTTTGCCACTGTTCAGATTCATGTCTAACATTTCACTGTGTTATAGGCGCTGCACAGAGAGAGGGGATGAAGCTAGTCTTACTCCTTTACTCCTCATGACCTTGTGAGGGAAACACCGCTACATTAGTAAATGGTGACAGAGTGAGTGAAGGACAGTTATCAAACCATCACAACCGTGACAGACTATGAGAAAGGCTTTCCTACACCGCGCAGAAAAAGATGCTTCTAAACCAAGGTGTTTTTCGGTCCTCTGGCAGCCCATAGCAGTCATTTTCCTGTTGGACTGAGGCACACACACTACCTAACATTAACTTCAGTGAAAGAGGTTTAAGCTCACCAGTTTGAACTCATAACCCATGAAGCTCACCACATCTGCACAGATGGCTGTAGCTGCTTGGTGCACAAATAGAAAACTGTCACAGTGGTCAGGTGCATTCAGTCTTCTGTTGCATCCCTAAACAAAGCTACATCAATCACCAAACTACCAATGAAACATTTCATCTCTGTCTTACATGGTTTTGTTTGAGAGAAGCTGAGTCTACAGCTACAGAAATGGGTGCGGATCATCCTTTCAGGTCATTCTTGATACTACCTAATAAAGACATCTTCCTACAGAAAGTAAACATGGCAACATTTTGAGCTTTACAATTTACTGGAGCTGGTTGCTCTCTGTAAAAATATAATTTCTTGTGGAAGTTGGGTCAGACTCAGAGATACACAGATGTGTGGTGGACTGCAGTGTCTTCTGCTGAGCAGTGTTACCGGTTGGCATAGGTTGGCATAGCTGCAAGAAAATAAAGTTGCAGGTTTCAGGTGAGCTGTCTGTGTATTGCTGTCCAAAGACAGCAACCTCTAAATAGGTTCTTTCTATACAATGCCAGCAAGTAGTTGTGAGAATTGACTTGAAAGTCACACACATTACTCTGTAAAAGGCATCGCTACATGACCAGTCAAAAATTAGAAGACTCTTTTTTACTGCTGAAATGGTCTTTTTTATTTCATGTAACTTCAGTAGTACTTTATGCTTTTTGCTTAACAGGTGCACAGGTGAGGCTAACTGGAGGCTAGTGTTGCTGCCCTAGTGTTTTACTCCAGATAGAATTTCACGTGCACATTCCCTGTGTTTCCTGACAGAGCACTTCAGTGCTGACCTACAGAGACAGCCCCTTGGGTGCCAAGGTGAGCCACCGTCCTCAGTTCTGGACTCGTCTGCTGTCACCACCACCAAGGGCACTAATTAATGCTGGCTGGCCTGTGTGAAGCCCAACAGCTGCATGTACAACCGTTGTACAGAAATGAATCCTAGTTACTGCAGCCCAGGCTGAATCTGAACCTGTGACCCGGCAATAAAAAGGCTGTGCAGCCTGATCTCCATTCTGAAATCTTCAGAGCTTTGATAACTCTTGCATTTTTTTGGCAGCTGTCCAGAAGTTCCTCCTCAGAGGTGTTGTGTCACTCATTTAAACCTGAGTATACATTAAGCCTCATGGGGATGCCATTGTGTACAGGATCTGGAATTCAGAATTGGGCTGAAACAGATCTGGTGCTCCCAGAATGTTTCCCCTGGTTGTTCAGCAGCTCTCCTTCCTTGCCTCAGCCGTTTCCCTTTTTAGAGACTCCTGCCTAATGGGCCTTGGCTTGGGGTTTATTTTAATCTCTTCTGCTTTTGTGTGTTTTCTGTCTGATACGTAGTGTGCGACATACTCCTATCTTTCAGGCTTTGAACAATTCTGAACAGTATGGAATTCTTGCAGATTCATTCCTTTATTTTAGGGTGAAAAAGATAAACAGATGCAGTAAACTTATTGAAAAATTCCCACTTTAGACACAACTGTTTGCTTGACATCATGCCTGTGGACTTACTTGCTGGAGGATCTGTGCAACAATTAACTTTTCTGACTCCCAAGTCACTTTGTTGTTGACATTCAAAAGTATGTGGATTATAATGAGATATGGACCACTCTGCCACTTCTGTTGCTTCATAAGCTCTATGATAACTTGATAACTTGATAACTTGAATGTGGGGGACAGGCAAGGAAGAGGGTTTGACTAAATGAAACCAAGTGTTCTTGAGGCTTTATGTCTTTATATCATATGCTTATACATCATAGCTTGACACTGAAGGTGCCACCAAGGTTAGTACCCTCTTGAAAAACTGGGTAGCAATGTGCTTCGCTTTTTCATATGGGCATCTGATTGCTAGAGTTGGGGAATTTTTCAGTCTCACTATGTCATGTTGTATGAAGAGGAAAAACTAAAAGGGTGTGGAATGTAAAGTTAATAAGTTATTTTAAAAAATTACCTCTGGCCTCCATTTGTCACTCATTGGTGCTTTGCTCAAGCAAGAAATGCAGGGCTGTATGAAGCACCAAGTCACAAGATGGTTGAGGTTGACTTCTGGCTCAATATTCAGCCTCAGAAAATTATCTTTTTACTTTTTTCAGAGTGCTAGGACATTTAAAGCCCAGATTATCTTCTCCATTCTTTTTGGGAGTGCATATTAACTCTCTACACTTTTTCATCGTGTAGGGGAATTGGCTTAGATTGTTGATTGATGTACCTTCTTTTTTTCTTTGTTTAATAGTTTTGTAATTATTAATTATCTGTTTTTACTCTCTTTGAGGATTACTACTGGCACAGAATGTGTATTTTCTGGAATTGCTTAGAGACCTAAGCTGATTTAAGCTAGCAGATAATTTGAAAGGATTTTTGATTCAAACTGTCAATATTTCTAAATAGAAAACAGCATCAGTTCACTGTTACCAACAGCAGATGGTAGCATTCATGCGTAAGTTATCTGTTTGCACTGCAGTTTAAAAACACAGCCTTCTGAACATTATTTATGTGTGTTCTGAAGCTTTTGGAAATTTTTTAAAGTTCTCTTAGACATAAAAGAATGGACCCTCATGAGTATGTTTTCAGTGTGAGAACCAAGTGTCCTTTAACTGCAAGAGACCCTGTCTAATATTTAACAATATAGGATATGCCCTCTTTGCTGAAGATGGCAGGCCAGGATTTGTTTTGGGTTTTGGGACTGCATAGCAAGAAGACTGCGAGCCTCCTCTCTTCGGTGCAGGCAATTTACTAGATTCTAAGACAGAATGCAGTCATGGGACCAGGGGGCTCTGGCTGCAACAGCTTGGACAAAGGAAAGATGTCTTGGAGCATAAACTTTACATAGTTTCTTCTCTGCCGACCAGAAGTGGAACTACCACATGAAGCACACCAAAGGAGCAGGGTCCTTGCCCAGGACCAGTTGCCCATCACATCAGTCCGTGTTGTCGGTCTCTTCGAGGCCCTGCTGTGCAGCCCCATGCTGCCAGCCAGGCTCACATCGCCCAGCTGGGAGCACGGTGCTGTGGCCCTGCTGTTCAGTTCAGGCAGTCTGTGCCCAGTTCCCTCCTCACCTCTGATGAGCACGGTGGCTCTCAGCTCCAGCAGGCAGCCACACACACTCATGCTCAGCTGTATGCAGGCTGCCCCAGTCTGTCGTATCTGATATCCTCCTTGTCTGGGATCACTTTCTAGCCATCCCCTGCTGTGCTATATTAAGTGCTTATGCCCGTACTGAGCATGGGGATGAGGCAGGATTTGTTTATTTTGGTGCAAAGCAGTAACAGTGACCTCAACAGCATTAAGTAAAATCACTTCCCCAGGGTATGGTGTGTGAGACAGTCAGATGTGCTGATCTCTTGGTATCATTGGTGAAAGAGCAGATGAGGTCCCTGTTACTGCCTGGCATTGAGTGCAAGCTTTATTAAGTCAGAACACGTACTCAGTGTGAGTGCCTTTTGGAGAAGAAAGCAAAAAGCTTTATGAAGCATTGGATTGAGTTTTCAGCAGCACCCTGTGCGCTGTGAAGATGGAAAGGAACACAAAAAGTCCTAGTGTGTTGTGGGGAGTGTGTCTGATTGCAAACATAACTAAAAATGACTAAATTATTTTCTTTTTTTCCTCAGTTTTGAGTAATCTTTAATTAACCCACAACACTGACAAACAACTGCATTTCAGGACATTTTTCTCAAGCATAGCCTAAAATGAGGATATACCATCTAGTGGAAGTTAAAGCCACCCCAGTGTCTCTTCCTCTTTGTGAGGGCACCAGCTCCACATTAAATTCTTGTTTACTTCCCAGCAGCAGTTTGACAAAGCTGTTGAAGAGCTTTTCAATGGAACAGCTTTGTTTTATGTGTTACATTTGATCAAATGCAATAGTTTGCCTACTTGTATTGGGGTAATACAGATACAGTAACTTGAGCTGCTTTTGGAAACCATTATGTAACCTGCTTGATGCTTTTATTTCTCTTTTTAGGTAAGAGAATGTACTGTCAAGTATCGATTTGTCAATGACTCTGAGTAGAAGAACAATGTGGGTTAAGTTCTGAAAAAAGAAAAATTGTATCAGATGGACCCTGCTTTTTCTTTTACAAATGCAGATTATGTATTTTCTGTTTTCTTTCTGCATAATAAAACATCTGACATTTCCTCTTAGGAGCACCCCTTACTTGGGCAGCCATTTTTTGTTCTCCACCCCTGCCGGACTAAGGAGTTCATGTCCTCTATACTGGCCAGGTCATGGAAAGAGAACAGGTGAGAAACACTGTTCTGCTTTGCAAGGCTTTATCTGGTGCGGGTAAAGTAAAGCAGCCAGAAAGTGGATATGGTCAAAACGACTTCCTTGGCCAAAATGGAAGAGGATTCTCTCTTGTCACTTGTGAGCTAAAAATTAAAATACACTTGATGTAGTACACTTGATCAAGTGAAAGAGCAGTGCCATTTAAATTTACTTTATTACTGTCACCTGTATCTGCAATGCAGAAGAAGCTGGGTAATATGCNTTTTTTTTTTTTTTTTTTTTTTTTTTTTTCTAGACACAGAAATTACATTATATTGTGGCTGAGTACTGTAGGCCCAGTTGTGGGTCTAAATCTACCCTTGAGTTATGCAAAACTAGGATCTGAGCAGAATACAAATGCTGAAATTGATCGAAATTTAATTGAAAGGTAAGAGAAAATTACGTCACCTTTCTTCTCTCGCATCCTCTGGTACATTGACTTTAATTTCATTGGTTCTCTTTTATTTATTTTTTTTTGTGTGTGTGTGTTTGATGTCTCCACTTCAGACCGCTTAGCTGAAGAACAAGTGATGAGGCCATGTAGTAAAGCTACTGCAGACTTTCTTAGGGAAGAAATCATAGACTAAAGGAATCCTACATGGTTGGTAATCGATACAATTTGGAAAGATGACTGTGGATCTCTCTCTGTCAAGAGCTTGCCTGGTTACAGGTGAAGACTGTTGGCTGCAGTTGTGACAACAACTCCCAAGCACCACCAATACTTGAACTCCCTTGTGACAGCACCGACCCTTTGAAATCATTCATTTCCTTCCTCCATTTCACTGTGGTTTATGGCCTTGGTAGGACAGCACACAAATGCACAAACCTATGGTTCCTTGATACAGACTTGAGATGCTGTGTTTGAGTTTCCTGAATGTATTTGCTAACAATCACATCATTACTGCACCATGTGTGAGGATATGCACAATAAAATATTTGCAGGATGTGGTTTAAGCTTGTAGCAATCAGCGTATGGGACTACTTCGCCTAGGCACCACGTTCTGCAGCACAGCCTGACGCACAGACCCTCCTCATGTTCAACACCACACAGGTAAATTATCCTACTCCCAGGGATGAATAACACTTTGCTAAGATGTTGTGTGTGTCATGCTTCACAGAGCAAGCTGGATCAGGATTCTGCAGGCAGAGAGTACTTACAATCTATATCTGATTAAGCAGGTATGGTTCTAGAGTTCAAGGTGCCTAGTGCTATCCTATGAGAACATCTGGCTTTTCCCTGCTTCACTGCCTCTGAAGGATGCTTTGCCATACCTTAAGGGAGAAACTGTTGTAGTCAATTAGTATTTGTCATTGTACTAGTAGTTGTTCACACGTTTAGTCCCCATCCTGCAGACTTCATGCAGGCGTTCTCTGACAGCTGGTGAAGTTTGAGCAAGCAGGAATCACGCTCAGTGAGAAACAGATTAGATGTAACTTCTGTATACGTCATCTTGGATTCCTTCCCAATCATATTTTGTGTGTAATATAAAACAGACCACAAGTCCTAAGTGGTTGAGAAGGAATTACGGATTTTACTTTGTATGTTCGGCAATATGTCACTTACATATAGAGCTCAACGTATGGCACATTAGAGCTGGAAATGTAAGATACATCCGTTTTTAAATTCTGGTGTGTGTGGTTTTTTTTTTTTTTTTTTTTTGATATTGTGATTGGTTGCATATTTTTAACTTGCGTCGTATGTTTTTGGTGGATTGAAATAAAACCTTTGAAATTCCATTGGTGCAGAATTGCTTTGCCAACGCTTTGAAATTAATAGTGAAAGCACATCATTTATCCTATTCTGGATCATAACAATCTGAAAAGCCATTTTTCCATGTAAAATTTGTAATATGTGGACTTCTTCCGTTCATGTACCATGACAGCATCTACAATAACTTTCTTAACACTTTTGGTAACATATACTTGATGACTACATCCATAGTGCATTTTCAAACTTAAAGTTTGTACAGGAGGAGAAACAAAAAGCAGATAACAGTTGTAAGAGACGTTAAGTGTTCATCTCTATGTGTCATCTTCGTCTGCAACGTAGTAGAACAAAGGGCTGAAAGCAGTCAGCAGCTCTCAATTGTCCAGCATTGTGGGCCAGCTCTGCTGCCTCTGTCCAGCCTAGCAGCATGATTGCCATATGCTGGCTAGCCATTCGGATCCTTGTTCCCAGGCTAACTGAGAACTCGCCTCAGGTTAATGTTGTTTCAGCCAAGGTCTGAATTAGCTTCTGCTGTCCTTCTGGTTAGGGGGGGTGCAAAAGATTGATGGATTTTTTCATATAAACCATCAACACTGAATGCTGCATTAGCGTATCTGAGGATCACGTGTGCACATTTTCCCATAGTGTCACAGATGTTACCTGGTACTGCACTGAGGGTCAAATTTATAGAAGAAATTCCACCTTTAAAGAATGTAAAGAATAGAATGTAATCTTGAATACAGAGTGTTTTAGGAACAACTTAAGAGATGTAATAATAATTTTAATGTTTCCATATGCTGGACAAGAACTGTTCCTTGATAAAGGAAATTGAAAGAGCCTTGAACACCCTTGAGTATTGTTTTCAGTAGTTGTTGTTAGACCTTCAGAAGATCAACTGCCAAAATGCTGCTGTGCAAAGTTTATAACCGTAGTTCCATAGACATTTCTTGGAGACCAGCTCTTGGCTGTTTGTGTTTCAAAAGCAGACCGTGGTGCAATGCTACTACTTGAAATAGGCTTTGACCAGTCAAGATTCGTCACTATCCTTGGCAAGACTGCTTATTGCAAGTATCTGTGCTTGGAACATCAACATCTCTTCTATGAGACACTGTTCACTGGACAGTGTAACTAAACAGAGTGTAGCTACAGAGAAACGGACAAGGAGAAGGCAGAGGTGTTCATCAACATTTTTGCCTCAATCTTCAGTGACAGCTGCTCTTCACACACCCCTTGAGTGGAAAGGTTGGCAAGTGGGGACTGCGGGAGCCATGTCCCTCCCACTGTAAGTGAGGATCAGGTTCATGACCACCTGAGGAACCTGAACATCCACAAGTCTATGGATCCTGACGAGATGCATCCCAGAGTCCTGAGGGAACTGGCTGATGCAGTCACCAAGCCACTCTCTATGACATTTGAGAAGTCATGGCAGCCAGGTGAAGTCCCTGGTGACTGGAAGAAGGGCAATGTTACACCCGTTTTCAAGAAGGGCAGAAAGGATGAGCTGGGGAACTACCAAACTGTCAGCCTCACCTCTGTGCCGGGATCATGGAACACATCCTCCTGGAAGTTATGCTAAGGCACATGGAAGACAGGGAGGTGATGGGAGACAGCCAGCATGGCTTCACCAAGGGCAAGTCCTGCCTGACCAACACAGTGGCCTTCTCTGATGGCGTAACTGCATCGGTGGACAAGGGAAGAGCCACTGATGTCATCTATCTGGGCTTCAGGAAGCCTTTGACACAGTCTCCCATAACACGCTTCTCTCTAACCTGGAAAGATATGGATTTGATGGGTGGACTCTTTGATGGATGAGGAACTGGTTGCTAGATTGCATCCAGAGAGCGGTGGTCGGTGGCTCCATATCCGGATGGACATCAGTGATGAGTGGGGTCCCTCAGGGGTCTGTTCTGGGACTGATACTCGTCATTGATGAAGGTATTGAAATCAACAGCAGGATTGAGTGCACCCTTAGCAAGTTTGTGGATGACACCAAGCTGTGTGGTGTGGTCGATACACCTGAGGGACAGGATGCCATCCAGAGGGACCTAGACAGGCTGGAGCAGTGGGCCCAGGCTAATGCCATGAGCTTCAACAAGGCAAAATGCAAGGTCTTGCACCTGGGTTGTGGCAACCCCCACTATCAGTACAATCTGGGGGACAAAAGGACTGAGCAGAGCCCTGCCAAAAGGGACTTGGGGGTACTGATGGATGACAAGCTGGACACGAGCCAGCAGTGTGCCCTCACAGCCCGGAAAGCCAGCCGCATCCTGGGCTGCATCCAAAGAAGCGTGGCCAGCAGGGCAAGGGAGGTGATCCTGCCCCTCTGCTCTGCGCTGGTGAGACCCCACCTGGATCACTGCATCCAGATGTGGAGTCCTCAGCGCAGGAGGGACGTGGACCTGTTGGAGCATGTCCAGAGGAGGGCCACAAAAATGATCTGAGGGTTGGAACACCTCCCCTGTGAGGACAGGCTGAGAGAGCTGGGGCTGTTCAGTCTGGAGAAGAGAAGGCTCTGGGGAGATCTGATAGCGGCCTTTCAGTGTCTAAAGGGGGGCTACAAGACAGAAGGGGACAGACTCTTTAGCAGGGTCTGCTGTGATAGACCTGGGGGAAATGTTTCAAATTGAGAGAGGGGAGATTTAGACTAGATAGAAGGAAAAAGTTTTTATGGTAAGAGCGTTTTATGGTAAGAGCTGTGTTTATGGCACAGGTTGCCCAGAGAGGCAGTGGATGCCCCGTCCCTGGAGCCCTTCAAGGTCAGGATGGACAGGGTTCTGAGCAACCTGATCCAGCTGTAGGTGTCCCTGTTTACTGCAGGGGAGTTGGACTGGATGGCCTTTAAAGGTCCCTTCCAACTCAAGCAATTCTATGATTCTGTGAAATATGTAATCTCTACGAGAATATACCCCAATCACCTTTTCTGCTCCATCAGCCTTCCATTGCACCTTAATATTCTCTTCTTTTATTCAGTAATTAGAAGGAAGGGTTTCATTTCTGCGCAGATAATAAATAAATATTTTCTTTGACCTGAAGGAATTCTCAACACCCATTACTTTCTGCATTAATTTATCACTTGTAAACAAAGCTGAGGATTATTTGGACTGAGCATTGCACGTTGTACTAGACTGAAGATTTCCACTGTCAGAGAAAACCTTAGGCACTTGCTAATGGATGGCTGCACACAGCGGGGTACAGCTCTGTCAGTGTCCTGACAGTCACACTCCAGCTTCTAGACATCCTCTGCTGGTAATCATTCTGCCTCCTACATATCTTACAACAACACATTGACTTGGCTGGAAAGTCAAAGTTTTTCCCAGTTTGTGAAGCAGTCTCTGTCTCTTCCTTCCTGCTGATAAAACCTCTCCAAATTCTTCTGCAGTGCCTTGACCCTGTTCCCAGTTACTTGGACACAATGTTGATAATGGAGAGCATGAAGTGGATAAGCAAACTGACAGTTCCCTGCCCTGCTACAATTTTCAACCTTTTAACACCATAAACAACTAAGAAACAGAGCAGTATCATCATCAGTGTCAGTGTTTCCCTGAAATTTGTCTGGAATACCACCAAACAGAAATTCAGCTCAGTTAGGACAAATACTGAGCTTAGATGAGAAACAAATACAGGATAACCTAAATATTTGGGATCATGGGGAGATACCATCATGTTTATGTATCCCTTTCCAATGGCTTATGTGGGAGGTAGGCATCTAATTTCCCATTTGCATCTGTGCCTTAATGACTTACAGGGTATTTTACAAAGATTCCATATGTACCAAAATCCTGCTTTATTTCAAAATCAAGTTAACTGCTATGCTACTTAGCAGTTTTATTTAGCAAATCTATTGCAGGTTTTTCGATGTGAAGTTGTTTTTTTTTTGACTATGTACTTCATCTGAAATCTTGCAGCCTAGCAGAAAGAAAATTTCTGGGCCCAAACAGTTCTGTAGTTTTGCTCAATCATTCATCCTTGCTAATCTGGGAAGACACATTGAGGACCATGGCTTCTGGGGACTTCGTTTAGGGAACTGATTCATACCTGCCCTTAGTTGCAAGAATCAGCAAGAAAAATGAATTTCAGTTGTTCAACTAAGCCAAAAAATACACTCTTCTTTGGAATGCAGCTCCAACCTACATAATCCCTCATTTGTGTCAGAGTGATCAGGTTAGAATTTATGCCCCATCTGGTCTGCCAGAAGGTTTGTTGTTGTTTGGTTTTGGTTACAAAAAGAAACACTGACTGGGTCAAATCGCATGCTTGTTTTCACAACAGTCAATGTTGAGCTAGTCAACTAGAGCGGAGTATGGTGAAGTAATCAATATCAATTCTTGTTGGAACTCCATGAATTTCAGCAAAACATCTTCAATATCTTTTTCTATTTTGATTTTTTTTTTTTTCTATTTGCTGTGACTATATTTTAATGAGTTTGTTTGGACATCTGTATTTATATTGAGGAGTATTTCAGCTGCAGTACAAAGGAAAAGGATTGTTCTTTCCTCTGAGCCGTTATAACTGCTTCCTCCAAAGTACTCTCTTCTGGAGAACAGAGCATGTGTAGGTTTTTTGTCATATGTAGGCTTTTAAAAGTGCTTCAAAGAGCTTGTAACATTTCTTAGCAACGAATTAATACCACCTAGACTAAAACATAAAGTTCCTAGCTGCAAAGCTGCCATGTCAAATAGCTGCAACATTAATTCTTTAATTTAAAAAGCCAGGCTAATACAGAGGAGAGGCATGCCAGGAGAGTAGCCCTGAGAAGTGTAACCCTGGACGGAGTGCTCAGGAAGAGTTAGGAAGGTGTTAGACCTGTTGTCTTCAGGGCTTGGTTTAGAGTCTTAAAGTGCCAGAAACAGCCCTGCACACCAGGAAACTTTCACTTACACACTTAAGAGCTTGTAACTGTCACCTATTGAAGATGAATTACAGCTTAAAGTGGGAGAAGAATTTACTGCTGTGTTTGAAAAGAGTGATTTTACGGAATCTCACCTTGAACACCTTCTTTCTCCTCCAGCCTGCTAGAAAACAGCATGCAGTGTTATTTTCTGATAACGTTGTTAGCGCAGCACACTGGAGAAACTCGCCCTGTCTGAGGAGATGAGGCTGCATGCTTCTCCATGGCTCCACCAGGCTCGGCAGCGATGTGAGATGAAGCTAGAGCAACAGAGGCCAGAGGGAGGGAGATGATACTCAGGTGCTTGGTTTCCCTAACTTTGCTGCTGCCTGGGATTAGGCTACAGATGAGAAGGATCCCAGTAAGCAGATTTTCACCAGCAGTCATCTGCATCACCAGAGTAATCTCCAGTGTGGGGTCTGTCTCTTGGAACACATCACCTTTCAGTGAAGAGGCACAACTTGATGATTTCTGCTTCTGCTGATCACACGTCGATGCTGCCCCACTTCAGGGGCAGGTAGAGCCCACAGCTCTGGGGAGCGTGGGCTGAGCAGAGGAGGAAAGAAATCTGGCAACCTGTAGGAAGTACCTTGTCCTTCTTTCCTTTTCACCTGATCCAAGTCAGAATCCTCAGGTTTGGTGAATTCCAGCCAGGCCTTACTTGGCCAAAGAAGGGTTCTCCGGCATCTGTAAGGTTCATCCTCCTGCCTCCAGCAGTCAGGTGTTACTGGCTCCATATGGTTAGCTAACTGCTTTAAGATTTTCACGTGTTTTGCTAATGAAGCAGAAACACAGTCTGCTGTATCTATCACACGAGTTCATCTCTGTTCTCTGATTTCTGGCTCGGAGGATTTGGTTGCATAGGGCATAGTTCTAGCATTTTTTTATTAGGCTTTGAGCCACTTTACCAGTGACTTGGTGATGGAGTCTGGCTTGCCTCATTTTCCTTTGAATTCTTTTCTGCAGCATCCAGATGACACAAGTTTTTCTTGACCACTGACAGAATCCTCAGATACACATCCTAGAAGAATGCTGGTGCCCAAGTATGACCAGATGCTAACCAAATGCTAACACGCTAAATATATTTGTAAAAACAACAAAATGCAACTCAAAATGTGCAACTAGCTTTAATAACTTTGTGCTTTTCTTTCCTGCTCTCACTTTTGTGCATTCTCTCACTTCTTGCAACTAACATTATCTCTTCACTTTTGTAATACATTGCAAGAAGTAAAAAAAAAAAAAAAAACAAAACAAAACAAAAAAAAACTAATCTAAACAAACCTGTAAAATGTCCACATGCCCAATGGAGTAATAAACACCTGTGTTCTTCTGTGTTTTTGATCTGAGATGATTTCCAGTGAATACTCTCCATAAACTCTTGTGCTTCTGTATGGCATCTATCACCCATTTGGGTACACAAAGGCATTAAGTGCCCCATTTTTCTAATGGAGACTCATTGAATCAGTTAAAAGTTGTTTCCCAAAGTGCAAGAAAAGAACTTTTTGGTGTACACCTTTTGCGCTCTGGCTTTTTCTCTCATCGTACTGATAGCAACATCTAGTGGCGACATTACCTCACAGCAGTGCCCTGCTTTCAGAAACCAGCTCCATTTACCCCAGGTTAAACCCTCATCTCCTCTACTGCCAGGTTGACTTCAGAACTTGAGAAGAATTTTAACCACAGCTACTTTAACAGCCCTCTTTGCTGGCTTCAGTACAATCCATTTTTCAAGGCACTATCACTGAAAGCCATTCTAGTATTTTTTGCTAAGCAAGAAAAGTAAATCACAATGGAAATGAAAAGACTCAGTTTTCTGGAATAACAGAACCAAAGCTGCTGATTTACTTGGTTGAAATCATGTAACTCCTGTAGAAACTGAACAGGAATCCTAACACCAGCAGTTGTGCAGGATAACATTTGGTACATGAGACCATGATTTCTGGATTAAACCGGCTGTCAGCGACCTGCCTCTTCCACTAGAACTTCTGACAGATCTGCAAGCTGTGGATCACAGCCCAGAGTCCAATGGCTGGGCCTGCTGTTCCAATAGCTTCTAATCATACAGTAATCGGGATCACCTGAAAACAAAACAAAACAAAACAAAACAAAACAAAACAACGCATTTTAGCTGGTTTGCATGGAATCATGTGTCTGATATCTCTCCCATGCATACCTACACTGGGTTTGATGCATGTTATCGGTAAATACAGCTGTACTGCTGGCAGCCAGTTCTCTCAAACCAGGCTGAGCCAATCCTGCTCAAACCAGTTCTGCTCCTAGACAAGGGCCAGATTTGTAGGTAGGATATGTATGCATCTCTACTCCGTGCTACCTTCGATTATGCATCCTGTGTCTCACAGGATTACACAGCCACTGCAGACACGTAGTAGTGATGTACCTGGGATGTCTGGGCATTCAGAAGTGTAGCTGAAGTTACTGTGCATAAACAGTAGCTGTGATCCAGTGAAGCTGTAAGAAATACTGGGCAGATGCAGAAGATCCTCAAAACCCATCCGTGTAACATTGTGGGTGAAGAGAGAACGCATCCAGAACACACACATGGTTGCATGAAAGAGTAAAAATGCCAGCAGTTAACTCTCCACTATCCACAACGAGAGGAGTGCTCAGTAAGAAAGTGGTGGCAGTGGCACCTTTGGAAGCTGTGGGGATAGATGATGGCACGGTCTGCCCAGACTCTTCACTTGAGTTCTGGTGGGCTGAAGTACACGCGCTGGTACTGTGCATTTACACCGCTCCCACGATCAGTCTGGTGGAGCTCCAAAGACTCTTAACTCTTCTCCCTCTGACTTGCAGCAGAGTTCTGTTGTGTCTTCCTCACTCCTCATGGCCCTGGTCATCTCTCTCAACCTCCTTCTTCTCAGCACCAAAGAGCATAGTGCCTCTAGAGTCAAGGTCCCTGAAAGTCTTAGAGTACTTAGGTTGCAGCAAAGGGAGTCTTAATTGTGGAATCACAGACAGCAACTTTCCCAAAGTCGGAAAGGGGGTGCAAGTAAATGAGTTATCAGTAGGACAGTGGTTACAGCATTTGCAAGGCTAAGGGAAACTGAAGTTCAGCACTGCTTCTGTGCCTGATCTGAGCAAGGATTTGAATCCAAATCTCACAAATACCCTGACGACTAAGCTACATCAGAGATTCTCAGTCTATTCTTCAGTTTTATTCCTCTTCCATATAAATTAGCGAATGCTCATTGAAGCAGAGGCTTTTGGATGAACACACGGATGAACCATGATGAGAACCATGCTGAGAATGAGGGAGTTGTTTACATTCTTCAGCCAAATAAACATTTTTGTTGCATGATGGCCCTAACATGAAACACAGGATCCAGTGCTCCACCATCAGTTTAATGCAAAAAAGTACATTTCAAGGGGCCAAACTCAAAGTAAAAAATGAGAGTGCAGGTATTGGCAGAATGGAAGATTTGGCAGTGGTTTAAAGGCTACCATGGAAGGACATTTTTGGCCTGTTCATTTATTTTCTGTAATTCTATACTATGCTAGCATCCATATTTTAATGTGATACTGAAAAACTGGACGATACAGAGAGAAGAATGATTGAACACACGAAGCGATGAGAAGTGCAGTTTTTCAGGTAGTTGATAACAGTGTAGAGATCTCTGAAAAGACAAAAAAAAAAAAAATCCAAACCACAAAACAACAAAAAGAATCCCAAATATTTATAAGTTTTTTAATGTGGCAGAGAAAAGCAAAAAGCCTTATTCGAAGACACATTTAAGTCAGTAAAGCAGTAGTTAAATGGTAACAGATAACAGATAGAATGCACTAACAGAAACAGTGTCTTCAAATCAGCAACACTTGCTCAAGTCTGGTTGGACTTACAACATGAAAGCAACTGTGTGAAGTTCTGTGGGCTGAGGAGTAGAGATAAGCAAATGGCTTAATAATCCCTTCAGGACCTAAGGGGTAGGTTGTGCCAGGTGCTGCTGCCTGCCTTCACACTAGAATTGCTGTCATTACTTGAATACTGTGGTCATTTTCAACATCTACAGTAACTACTCCGAATTCAAGGAATGATGTTTTCCAAATACGCATTAAAATACATGGCATTTCTCCTCCCAGCTTTCTTGCCTGAGGAGATGTTTTAGTTATCAATTAATTTAATAGCTCCAGAGAAACATCAGGTTTTNAAGAATTTTTTTTTTTTTTTTTTTTTTTTTTTTTGGCCAGAACTAGCAGTAAGAAATTTTATTCCAGTTTCTATGGGAAAAGTTTTGTGACTGACGTGATGACTGAAGATGAAATTCCGGGAGATAGGGGTCTATTCCTTCCAAAAGAGAATGAGTTTGTAATTAAGTTCTGGGTTGTCCAGTGCTTACTCAAGTTCATACAAACAGTATCTGTGTTCAGGCTTTGAATAAAACACTTAACAGATAGACCAACTATTTACTGTTTACAGTGATCTTGTATTCCTGAAAAGCAACTGATCATTGTGGAGTTCAGCAACATTTTGTGAAGTAGGAATTAGTTCTCTCTAGCAGGTCAGTTTCGCTTTGTTATATCCCATCTGTAAGTGCTGTATTAACACCAAGTAAGAAATGCCCTTTCCAAATTTTATTTTTGAATAATCTAGGCGTTGGCAGAGGACAATGTATCAATTTTACAGCATGAAGCCTAAGAACTTGTCAGCCCTGACCCTTTCCACCTAGTGACTGACTCTGGCTTCAAGGTGACACAGCGCCATTAGAACCCCTGTAGCTGCAACACCAAGGAAGTAGTGGACCCACCACCACATCGATGTCTGGACTCAGGCATGGAGCCTGAAAACTTCTAGTGTCAGCAGCAACACCACTGAAGTTGCGGCTGCTGCAGATACTGCCTCCACCTGGCACAGGGCATGCCAGCTCCATGCTGGCCATATGCCTGCTAGGATCATACACCGGTCTCTTTCCTGATGCTCTTGGAGCACTCCAACCCTTGAAAATTTCTAGGCTACAGAGCAAAACGTGGAGACCTTTCCTTTCTTCTGTAATGCAGCCTGTTTCCTTAGGTCAGACCCCCATACGACACAAGGCCATACTCAGACCCAAGCATCAAAGCCTCTACGTCTCTGCACAAGCAGCAGCATAACCTTTCAGCAGCTTTGTTTGATGAGGCCATCTTCACAATGGCGTTCAGAAAGGGCTTCTGAAGGGACTGAGGCCCCACAGCCATCTATCTGCTCATCCACCCCAACAGCAGAAGCAGCTGCCCTGAAGGCACTGGCAATGGGGGGCAGTCCAGAGAGCACTAACAATGTTTTCGTACTGATGTGAATCTTTGAATTTCCTGTTAAACTGCTGTGCTGGCTCCACCACACACAGTCGATTTGGAAACTTACTGTGCTAACCTGCTGGTTATAAAGGTCCTCTGGCCACCTTCTTTCACTTTATAACAAAGCATGTGTTACAGAGGGGTGCCCCATCCCTGCGAGGTCCATCACTTGCAAATACTACATTAAAAAAAAACTGTAAACCTTAAAAAATGAGATAGAAGCTCTTCCAATCAAAATTTTTATTGATACTCTTAGCATGGTAATATAAATTTATGATCTTGGTCTCTCTTTCTTGCCCTTGTACAAAGCCAACAGAGAAACATTGGCTACTTTGACAACCTTGAAGCGAACTCCAGGAATGTCACCAACAGCGTGACCCTTCCGACCGAAACCAGCAACCAGCACTTCATCATTTTCCTGCAATGAAAAACCATGCAGTTACCAAGCTGTAAACAAGAATCAGCATTAAATCTGAGCCCCAGCAGACTTTCTGGGGAAATGGCAAGAAATACTGAGGCACACAGACTATCATCTTCTTCAGTGCTTTGGAAGGGGGAAATGTAAGCTGAGGCGTAACGTAGCCGGCAGCAGGAGCACTGAGAAATGATATTGCCAACTGAGTGGGAAGTGCGAACACACCTCTGGCGCTTTTCGTCTCCCTCTGCAGGTACAGCGTTAAGACAGGAAGCCAGGAAGGCCAATGGCACCCTGGGCTGCATCAAGAGAGGGGTGGCCAGCAGGGAGAGGGAGGTGATCGTCCCCCTCTACTCTGCCCTTGTGAGGCCTCATCTGGAGTGCTGTGTCCAGGCCTGGGGCCCCCAGTACAGAAGGGATGTGGAGCTGTTGGAGCGGGTCCAGACGAGGGCCACCAAAATGATCAGAGGGCTGGAGCACCTCTCCTGTGAGGAAAGGTTGAGGGAGTTGGGAGTGTTTAGCTTGGAAAAGAGAAGGCTCCGGGGAGACCTCATTGCGGCCTTCCAATACTTGAAAGGAGCTTACAGGCAGGAGGGGGACCGACTTTTTACACAGGTGGATAATGGTAGGACAAGGGGGAATGGACTAAAACTGGAAGAGGGGAGGTTCAGGTTGGACATCAGGAAGAAATTCTTCACTGAGAGAGTGGTGAGGCGCTGGCACAGGCTGCCCAGAGAAGCTGTGGCTGCCCCATCCCTGGCTGTGTTCAAGGCCAGGCTGGATGGGTTCCTGGGCAGTTTGATCTGGTGAGCTAGTGGCTGGCAGCCCTGTCCACGGCAGGGGGGTTGGAACTAGATGGTGTTTGAGGTCCCTTCCAACCCAAGCCATTCTATGATTCTATGATTGGCACAGTCCAGAATGACATGGAACTTTGTCTAACCATCACTTAAGTCCTTCAGTCATGTTTCCTTGATACACAACTCGGTTACTGGCTGATCCTGGGGAACTACGCACCTCAATGAAGTTCAGGCAACCATCATTGGGAACAAAGGCTGTTATTTTTTTCCCATTCTTGATGAGCTGGACTCTTACACATTTCCTGATGGCAGAGTTGGGCTGCTTAGCTTCTACTCCACTAAAATGTGAACACAAGAAAACACATCAGCAAAAAAAAAACTGCTTGATGAACTAGCAGTTAGACACTACAGCAGCACAAGTTACTGTACTGCTCTGTATTAAGGCGAGCCTGGATCCGTGTTTCAAAACAAAAACGTATTATGGATATATCTAGAGCTGCACAGTATGTAAAAGCTTAACTATCTCCTAAGGTACATAAAACCAGAACCTCCCGCTAATATTAACCCAGAAAATAAAAATATTGAAAAGAGAAACACCTTGGTGTCCTGGCAGTGTCCTAAGAAAGCCTACAAATTACTAAACAAAAAATCCGGATGACAAGCACATGGGGGATCTTTGACATGTGCTAACCGTATTAAATGAGGCCCATAGAATTCCCCTCCTTGCAAATAAAAAACCTACCGAATCCTAAATTTGATTAATTGAGTAAGTAAAAATGTAATTCTACATGTTATAGATACGGAAAATGTAAAAAAATAAAAAGGGACATGTGAATGAGAAAAATGTGATTTAGCACTGTCCCCAGGAAAAATAAACCACACCTTCAACCTAGCGTGACAAATGAGCAACAATCAGCGATCTGGCACCCCGGAGATCGCAAACCTTACTCGTTTTACTGAAAAGGAGGCATCCGAGAAACGCTGCTTCCCTGAGGCCCCGTTCCCAAGCGCGGTTTTCCACGGGCCTCCCCGTGACCGCCGCCTGCAGGACCCGTC
>VXAV01001447.1:58625-97487 GCA_013399715.1 Alectura lathami | reverse complement strand
AAAAAAAAAGAAAAAAAAAAAGTGCAGGGTTATAAATAGAGTAACAGCAAAGGTGTGAAAACTACTGCAAGGAACATAGGTGCTAAAATATTCTGCTGTGCAGAATGGATATCTGAAGAGAGAATTCAACATTGCTAAAATGTCTTAAGCTTATGAAGTTGCTGGAGATTTGGATTCATCACCATTTACTGTGCTTTTCCTTTAATGAGATATAAATAGGAAGCCCAAATCACATTGAGGGAAAGAGGACTTTCTAAAGCCAAGCATTATAAAAGTGAAAATAGCCTAAACTGTATTAGTGGAATCATGCCCCTGAGTCACTAATAACACACATGAAATATGCTGATGAAGATCACAGCTGGCAATAAAATCTGTGCATCTAAGGCAAGAGGGACATGTGGTGATTTGCTTAAGCTTGTATTAAGAGAGCTGGTAGTCAGTTACCAGTAAGTGTTACAATATGTTTTCATTTAAATAGCTTACTTGTTCTCCTCTGCCAGTTTTCAGTTTTGTTAGTGCCTTCTGAGTATAAATGCACTTTTCTGCTATCAGATCAAAATTTGAGAGAAGGGAGTGAAACATTACATGAACTTTATTCTAATAAAAAGAAGAAATGAAGTTGTCTTTCTAATGCTACTGAATTGAATGGGAGTTTAGCTTTTGCATTCAGTGTAGGTGAGATCATACCCATAATCTGCTAGCACTTCTATGAGCTCAGTTTTGTTATTTATATTAAAAGCAGAAGCTTGAATTTCTTGTCATTTCTGATTCTGTTTGAACATGCATTAAAGTGCAGATCAAGCCACAATACTCAATACAAAAAAAAAAAATAAAATGTAAATCTGTCTCACAGTGTCCCATCACAGATGGAGCTACCAAAATGTGACACTGAATATGTAAAATTTAAAAGCTATAAAGAGATATGGGCTTTGTAGGTGTTTCTTAATTATATAACTTTAGCAAATACATTTTAAATTTAATTACTTTTTTTTTGTTGTTGTTTTTGTTGTTAGGTACATTTCTTAGGAGGAAATAGATTTTGCATTGAATCTGACTCAAAATTAAGGTTTAACAACTCCAGTGAAATTACTTACAAGCAATGACCCTAGGACTACAACGTGTTCATTTCTGCCAGGTGCTCAGCAAGCATTCATCTCCTTTGGTCACAATTTCATTTTTAGTGTATTTGAAGGTTCACATTGCTTTTCAGCTAAATACTTCATAAATTGTTGACACTAGTTTGGCAGTCGGTGAGGCAGTATGCAACTGGACCGTACGAATAATTCTGGAGGAAATACTGCAGCAGAGCATATTTTGCCATCTGATGCAGTTATTGAGAGCCGTGACATGAAAGGACAGCTATGAATATGGCTTCCCTTCACCCATTCACCCTGGTGGCATGAGAACTATGGGCTCCACACTTGATCACAGTTGCGTGCCAGGTTTGTTCATTTGGCTCACTTCAGTAGCCAGAAGACCGCTCACATGAATGTCTTCAAGGGCTGGAGGCTGTGTGAACTTTTTCTGATACACGAGTTAGACTTTGTTGTCTTATGTAGGTGGATAATGTTGTCTGATAAGAGGGAATTTACACTGCTTTATACTTATAATCTGATTTAATTGGGCTTTACGTAGTGATTAGTCATCCCAGTGCTTTGTATTAGGGCTAAGCCAATTTCATGTGGGTTCCTGGCACACTTAGTATGGTAAATTCGACAAACAGCATACCTGTCTGAGTGTATCTGGGCTAGTGATTTGTGAATTGGTAAAGAAATGTATCAGTCCTCAAAGCATACGCTATGTGTGCTCCTGAATTTGAAATTATTATAGGATAGAATGGCTGAAAAATATTACATATTTATAAGTCTGGTGTATGTGTGAGTTTGCTAAAAATGATTTGCTCTTACTGATTTGCAGCCACTCTGCTGACAGATTTTTCAGGCAGTGGAGAAGAAAGCTCTGGGGCTAGCTAGAGCTAGTTTCCTGTCTCCCCTTATTGTAGTTAACACTTTTATATATAAAAGGGAACGTGTATTCCTATGTCATTGATATTTTTCCCAGTTTTTCTTACACTTCTTTCGTCCTATGAAGCGTGGTCCAGCTGAGGGCAAAAGTGCCTAGCTCCCAGAGGTCACCTGCCAATTCTCCAGCTTGCCCTGGGTTGGAAGGGCTGCTGCTGTGACAGCAGGATGGTGATTGAAGGCCAGATTGATCGCACACTTCTGTGACACTTCAGGATTATAAATATCAAAGGCAGCTGATGGACCTGATAAAATCAACATTTTTCTTCTGCTCAGAGACAAGGAGGTGGTCCTTCCCTTACGCCACTGCCTGTGCCATAGAATTTGGGCTGTAGCAAGGCAAAGCAAACCCTCCGATGGGGTTTCACACAGTGTATAGGAGGTAAGGAGGCAGCTGGCATTGCTGGTAAGCAGGGTGATAGACAGGAGAACTCAGGTGGTGGCACATCACTTGTGTGCCTCTGCCTGCCTCCCGAGAGTGTGAGAAGACTGCCATGTGGCTGACAGCATCTGTCATACTGTGGTACTTAGCGATGGTTCCTGGGCCGTGCTCTCTGCTGCATTCCTCATGCAGGCATGAATCTTTCATTAGCTGTGCAAATTCATCTATATTTGATATCTTCATGCTGAGCGAAGCAACTTGGCCTTTCCTCAGGAGCAGCATGGCGGTGAACTGCTGTGGTGTATTGCTTGTGATGTGACGTGAAGGAGTCACATTGCACTGTCAAAGGTTCCTCACCTGAGCCGCACGGAGGCATTTGTAACTGCTCTGTTCAGGATATAACCCACAGAGGTTTTTGTGGTGAGTATGCCTCAGGTATTGGTTCTGTGCACTCCTGAAGGCTTGATATTGCTTATCTATTAGCGTTCCTCAAGGTGAACTAGTTGACATGACCATGGCATTAGCATTGACCCAAATGGGAGCTAAGTAATGATTTTTTTTTTTTCAACAATCATAAAACCAAAACCAACCCTTCCTCTTTCCAGAGCATCATAAAAACCTTTCAAGTCCAGTGACAAAATTAACTGAATTATGCAGTTTCACAGTCTCCTCTCATGCAGACTCCTCTCATTCCAGTTTTAGTCTCCTTGCTTCAGCATGGTGATTTCCAAAATGGAATAATGGGCCTTGAGCTTTTAACTTAAGCATGTGTAGAGAAGCTAAGTGTGTAACTAGACATAATTAAATATACATAGATATAACTAAATAGGACTGGAGTTAGTATAACTAAATAATTCACATCAATTTCTTTTTAGTGTGCCTAATTTTTATAGCTATTGTCATAGAAAAATGCTCAGATGAACCATGGCCTTCTCTGTCCTAAAGGCTCAATGTCATGAAAGACTGGAAGAGGAAATTACTGTGGGGCCAAATGACAAAGTCCGCGCTCCTAATCACGAAAGATCCTAAGGGAAAGTTTTTCCTATTCAAGAGAACAAACTTCGGTATGTTGCAGTTCTGTCTTGTGACAGACAGTTCTCTGTGACAGACGTTTCCTTTACTTGCACTCTTGGAAATGTTGAAGTCTGCTGTGTGACCTGGCGGTGCAGCTTGAGCTGTGGTTGTTAGCCTTAGGTAAGGGCAGGTGGGAAGCACGCCCAGCCTTTATGCGCCTCACTGGGATCCTGCTGCAGGTTTGCTCTGGGATTATGCTCTGGGTTGCTCTGGTTTGGTGGGTATAGCAAAATGGCTCTGCTCCTGCCCCTTGCTTGTGAAGCAATGGGTTTAAAACAAAGGAGAAAAAAATGAGGTCACGACCAGTTCGTGGGTAGGTTGATAAGGCATGTGACCAGTTCTTTGTTATGTGTCTAGCAAAACAGGTTTCTCACTTGGTGTGGGGCTTACGAGTGTCCTCGAGGCCTCAGCCCAGCGCTAACCCCTGGCTCAGGAAGGTGGCGAGAGTGGGACTCACTCTGAAAGCACGCAGCCTCCTGGAAGTCTTTGGGATTTGACGGCTCTTGACTGGGGATAGGGTTGGGCTCACTGTGTGTAATTAAAACTGCCAAACTGATTTTGGATGGTGTTTTCTACAGTGAACGTTTTATAACATAAAATCTTTTAAAGATTCTTTCACCTCAGATTAGAGTCACTGCTGTGGTGCTGCAGATTTTGGCTGTCTTTTTGTACTGTGTCATGTTTTCTCTGGAGACTGTCTTCTGTTTTATTGCCTCGATTGCTGAAGGGACTGCACGTCCTGCCTGATGGTCTGGAGCAGAGCTGCTCATCAGGCCTTGTGTTCGGCAACGAAGTGACAAGCTGGGATACGGACGCCGCTCACTTTGGTCTGTTTTGCCTTCTGGGTTTGAGGAGTATGCATGGGGACAAAACAGATCTATTCTTGGCGAGTATATACATCACGGAGTATGCCTGTGAAAAGATGCTCTTGCCGCACAGGCACTGAGCAGAAGAAAGAGCCTCCTGCCCTTCCAAACCACAAGCGTAAACAGGGATGTTATGTGTGAGACCCAGGCTTCGGTGAAGTTGGTAAAAAATCCGTGAGGCGAGCCAGGTGCAGGAGGATCAAGCGCCCTTGCTGCCAGAGCTGCTTGGGCATAGCCTGTAAGGCCGCTCAGAGTTCCGTCTCCCCATTGTTCCAATACTCTGACTCTTGCCTGCCTGCCATTAAGGATGCTGCAAAGGCAGTTAAGTTGGTGTCACTCCCACTTGTAGTCCTTATAGTATTCTGGTCTTTGCATGCATTTTTTCAAGAATTTTGCTTTTGTAGTGTTGTGAAAGCAGGTAAGAAAGCAAGCAGAGAACACGGAAGCCTATTCCCAGGTGAAGTGGCTGTGAGGCAAGTCCTGTCCTCTGCCTCTTCCATGCCTTGTGGCAGGAAGGCACTGCAGCAGGAGGAGGGTGTGTGTGCAGAGCTTCTGCTGGAGGATGCTTGGCTGTGAGTGCAGCAGGGCTGCTGGCCCTGTTGACCTGCTGAGGAGCGCTGATGGTGGGCGTGAGAAGCGAGCATGTTCCATCAGATCAGTAGATCAACCTGCAGGAACTGCGGGTTTGAGGAAGCTGGCCATACGTCTGGGCTTAAGGCTAGCCTGACACATTAACTCTGTCCTGGGGTGGCTGGACGTGCTGCTTCTGATCCTCACCAGGGACTGGGGAGGGTGAAGTACTGTCCTTGTGTTCCCTGCCTGTGGGCTGGAAGTGGCTCACCTCTAACCCAAAGCAGCTGGAAGGTTTCTCTGCATCCACTAGACAGTACCAGAAGGCAGCTGCTGCTGTGTGTGGTCTCTGTGAGGAGGTACAGCCTGCTCGTGATTGCGGAAGGCTACAAGAGGGGTAATGCAGTCAGTCTTTGGTCGATATGGTAACAGCGTGGGAATGCCTGAGGGGGCAGATCCACTTCAGGGACCTCTGAAAATGGGGAATTTGTAGGTTGGGTATACTGTCTTTAGGATTAGCTTGCTCTGTTCCTGTGACATTAATCAAAGTTCTGAGTTACATTTTGAATGTTAACACTGAATGAAACATTAGCAACAGGAACTCTTCCTAGTAAACCTGCTGCAGACTTCAGATGCTGTAAACATTTTTTTCTTCTCTTCTAGTTCACATGTATTTTCAGATCAAGATTCCCTGCAAAGAACTGGTAAGGCTTTTGGTGGGCTGAATGCCTAGTTACTACCTCTGTTACAGCAGCTGTAAAAAAACCTAATTCCCAGGTGTTTCTTCCGTTGGTATTGGTGACTCGTATGTCAAATGTTTTGTTAAAGTATATCCATCTGTAACAGATACCGTTTAAGGGATTTGCCTAGTTAAAATAATCACATACTGTCTGACTCCGAGATATAGTGAGAATATGGAAGAAAGAAGTACTCACTGGTTTTTTTTTTTTTTTTTGTAAGCCAAATGAAAATGGAGTTAAGTGTTTGAATGGTGGAGATGTGAGAGTGACCATGAAGTGAGTTTCCACCTGTGAGTCTTCACTCTCCTGACAACCAAGCAGACTGTCAATTTATTTGTTGCAGATTCCCATCTCTGTCCTGTGCAGGGAAAGAAATTCCTGCCCCTAGACACAGGGGCAGGCCTTTGCTGTGTGATTCAACATACACCTTTTGAAAATTGTTTGCTGTATGAAGAAAAAAGAAGCTTTTTCTGTGTGAGAGATACATTTTTATATATGTATACATGTATAGGCTAAGTCCCGTCATTTTTGGCCACTGGAGTTCTTCCCAGTAAGGATGGCAAGATACTCAGTGAAAAGGAGACTTTGTTGTGCAAACAAGGTAAACTAAACTAGAAGATGGACATGCTGAAGGCAATATTTGCATCAAGACAAACATTTTCCAAAACAAAATCAAGTATTCTCAAACACACATTTTGTTCAGGGGTACTTACTATTTTCATCAGAACTTGCAAGATTATGCATATGTAAATGATTGGATGTTTTCTTTGTGGGCTCGTAACACACCTTTGTCTGCAGGTCGACGTTATGATGGTGGTGTGAAGCCAAAATTCAATGTAAATCAAGTAGCAATTGCACAGGTAATGTCTGAAGGAACTGTATCTGTAAAGTTTTTTTTTTTTTTTAATAGCATGTTGAGATCTTTAACTTCTATTATTTAATTAAATAATCTATTATTTACAAGAAACAGGCAGCAAAATTCTCTGAATCACTGTGGTGTGCTATTGATTCACAGCATGCATTACAATGTGTCTTCTGCTTTTCTGAGAAGTGAGGTAAGGCTTCAGTTGCCATCAGTGGTGCTGAATGGCAGTGGGTTTGGGCACAGGGTTGAATTAAAGTAAACAAATTCTACTATCCACATTCTGTACAATTCCACTTGAATGCAGTGGCCAGTATTTTGTTTTGTACCAAATAAACAGCAGAAGTAGAACAGCTGATTGTTTAAAGTTAGTGGGAGTTTTTCCTAGAGTACAGCTGTAGATCTTGTCAAAAATGGAGAGAAAAAGGCTCCCCTATCAAAATCCTGCAAGTGATGCAGTCTAATGTAAATAATTTGTTGATAAAATTTCTTTCATCAGTACTTCTAAGAATACAGCCTTATTATCTATACAAATAACAATCATAGTGTTTCTTGCTGATCTTACCTTTCTTTCTGCTTGTTGCTGTGAATACTTACTAATTTTAATTCCTAAAACAGTCTTGCACCATATGTAAGGTCAAGTATCAAAGGGGTCTTTCAGGGTCTGAGCTGGGAGATGTGATTTGCTAATCTTAACAGCAAAAAAAAAAAAATCATCTTTCATTAAGCCAAGACAAAGCTTTGGGGCTTAACCGTGTCCCTTTTGGAGCCTGATAAGATGGTGTTTATGATGGAAATGCAGAATACTCTCTTGTTCATGCTTTTAATTTGCTGAATCATATGGCATGCATAACAGCCATGCAGACGTCACATACATTGTTATATTCAGATAGGATTTATGTATAGCTGAAAAAGAGCTTGTGTCTGGAAATCTTAGTTTGAAATATGAGAATAATACTTACTTTTGAAATCCTTTCTGAGCCCTAATTCACTGTCTCAGATTATAGTATTTCACAGCCAAATTTTCCTTCTTTGGCTCACATGGGATAGGATTTTTTCCAATGTGCATAGAGGACATGGGATTTAATCTTAGGAATTACTGATCTGATTCTATAAAGGCAGAGATCCACACTTGAGCCACCCTGCTGTTACCAAGGTCCAAACTGTCTACAGTTTGATTTAAATTTGAACTATTTTTTTCACCTGGACAGCTGCCTAATGTGCTTTCGGTGTGGTAGGCTGTGCATTTTGCCCCAGCTGAGTTGTCTTTACTGTGTTGCACCCATAAGTGCAGCTGTCCTGGAGAGTCTTTAGCAGGGGTAGCAGCTTGTGATTCTAGCATTTCTTCAAATTTTTATATTGGGCAGCTCTTCGTGTGCTGGGCTGAGAAGGGAACGTGTCAAAAATATAATGTCCCCTAATGATCCTACTGTAGAGCAACTAGAAGAACAACTCTAGCTTATGTTGACTCTCTCTCTGGCCAGTAGTGTTGGAGCTAAAGGTCTGTGTGGTACCCTGTCCAGTGTAGGGAGAGGTGAGCCAGAGACTTCTTTCTTAGCTCAGTACTGCTGCAGCTAAGAACTGTCTCCAGTAGTGCTTTGCAGTGCTGTCCTTATTCTGGTGGGATGGAGAGTACCTCTTGAAGTGCCCATCTTTTGATACTGATCTTCTGTGTGGTCTATCAGGTCATAAGCTACAACTTGAGCAGGAAAGGACAGCTGGAAAGAGCATCCTGGAGGCCTTTCACCCACAGCCACTACAGCCCTCTCAACGTCACAGTTAATGGCATCCCCTGCATCCTCTTCTGGGCCAAGAGGATCATGATTAAGTTTGAAAACCACACGCAGCTGGATTTGACAGAGAAGACATTTGGTGTCCATGCGACTGTGGATGTTGGAGATTCAAACTGCAGTGAGGACAATGCAATGTAAGATGTCAGTGAAACTAATACAAGATAACAAGTCTAGTAAATAAATACTGAAGAAACAGACCTTGTAATGTCTTGTATAGAGCCCAGTACCATAAGGGCATGTTGCAGGCAGCAAGGCAGTATGAGTTAGATGCTTTCAGACCAGTGTTTTGTGGGGTGCATAGGTTTACATAGCTGCCTTCATCATCAGTATTGTGGTCAATTCTTGTGGCCAGCCAGTTTTCTATTAATGCCTATGAGGCTGAAGCTGTTGATCTCTCTCCACCTGTTTTCAATAGCTGCTTGAGAAAGTAAGTAATTGATTCTGTGCTGAATGTGGGGGCTTTGAGGGTGGCTGTGTGTGACTGTGTGTGGTGGACAAGTTGCTCCTACATAGGATGTGTGCCAGAGAGCGCCAACAATAATGTACATCATTGGTACAAGATAAAAATATGTACTTAGAAACAGAGCTAGGTAGCCCCATGTCCCAGGATGTGATTTGTGAATTGCTGAACAATCACCTCCCTCAGCCTGCTAGCTACTTTTGACGCAGCCCAGGACACAGCTGGCTTTCTGGGCTGTGAGGGTGCATTGCTGATTCATGCAGTTTATCATCCACCAATACTCCTGAGTCCTTCTTCGCAGGGCTGCTCCCAACCCACTCGTCACCCAACCTGTATTTGTCCTTGGGATTGCCCCGACCCAGGTGCAGGATCTTGCACTTGGCTGTGTTGAACTTCATGAGGTTGGCATAGGCCCACTGCTCCAGCCTGTCCAGGTCCCTCTGGATGGCATCCCCTCCCTCCAGTGTGTTGACCACACTACACAGCTTGGTGTCATCCGCAAACTTGCTGAGGGTGCACTCAGTCCCACTGCCCATGTCACTGACAAAGATGTTAAATAGTACTGGACCCAATAAAGACCCCTGAGGAACACCACTAATCACCACCTGGACATCAAGCCTTTGACTGCAACTCTTTGCATGCGGCCATCCAGCCAATTCCACCGAGTTGTCCATCTGTCAAATCCATGTCTCTCCCATTTAAAGACAAGGAGGTCTTGTGGGACAGTGTCAAATGCTTTGCCCAAGTCCAGACAGATAACATCAGTTGCTCCGCCCTTACCCACCAATGCTGTAAACTTAGCACAATTTGCCCTTAGTGGAGCCATGTTGGCTTTCCAGCCAGTGGGAACTTCACTGGACTGCCATGATTTCTCAAATATGATGGAGAGTGGCTTAGCAAATCAAGTAGTGGACTATCTGGCTGAGTGCTCACATGATGAATTGCCCTGTTTTTCTCACCCCAGAAAAGTCCCTTAAATGTCTCTCATCTGCAGCCTTCTTTGTTAAGGCAATCCTGTGTTGTGGCTTTGGATTAGCTTTCAAGCTGCTTTACACTGTCTGATCAATGCAAAGTAGCCGGAGCCAGGACATGGCCCCAAATGCACATGCATTTTCTATGTCAATATAATACAATAAACTAGCCTGTGCTTAATTTGGTTGGCTTTCATGCACGGTGTCCTGGGTCACGCAACTGAGTTTCATGCCATATTTGCCAGTGATGTGACAAATCTTCATTTGTGATATGTCTCTCCTCAGACTATGATTTCCCTTTGTAATAAAACAAAGGATAGCCTAGATCCAGTGTATTGACTTAGAACAGTGTTAGTCAAGCTATAGGAGGAAATCTAGATGTTGTGTGATAACATATGTCTAAATGTTTGTTTTTTCTTCAGTTCAGTTCAAAAATTCTTTCAGGTGCTGCATGATTTCTTTTTATTGTGTCTCTAACTTAGTCTAAAAAATTTTACATCAGCAGTGAGAATCTATTATGCAAGTTCTAAGTGTAAAACACTATTGTTATACCAAAAAAATGGCATGACACTTGCAGTGCTGCAATGTATTAACTCATGAGATGTTGAAGAGATGGCAGAGTATGCTTATAGAGCTTAATGTCCTTGCTTACAGTGAACATGCTGGGGCCTTTCACTTCAGTTGCCCATGCTTTGTAGAGCTACCTCACAGCCAGTGTATTGCTCTAATGATGCACATGTGTAAAATTTGATCTCAAATACCATCTGCATTTGTTATACCCTAGTATCTAAAGAGATGAGGATTACACAGCTGTTTACATGTAGCTCTTTTTAAAGGTGTGTATAGGTTATCCCTGACCGGTACAAGTATTACAAATTCACCTTGTTGACTTGAGAAGGAGAGCACAGATCATATGTACCTAATTAGCAACCAAGCTTTAATTATCAACCAGGGGGTTTAAGTATGTTGGAAGTTGAGCTTTCAGTTGTGTTCTTTCTGGACAGCCTACACTTCATGCAGATTAACAGATGAACTGCTGGATTTCAATGGAGGAAGATTTAATCATTTTAAGGTTTTTTTTTTTTTTTTCCTACTGTCTTTAAAGGTATACTGAGTAAAGGCTTTATGTATAACTCTGCTTAATCTTTTATGCTGTTTTTTCTCTTAAGACTTCTGAAGCTTTTATCTAGCCTGACCTTGCTTAATTTCTGACCTAGGCTTTCTCTGAAATTTGGTGACATTGGCAATCTAAAGGGACTTGCTATTAGGTAAGTTATATGATAAAGAAATTATTACACAGTCACAAGTTATTATCTATCGTTAAGCAATTGATTGTTTAATTTTTGAGGGGAGAATTTATATAAGCAAAAACAATGCGACAGAACTGTTGATATGTTGGTCTAGTGGGAGGTGTCTCTGCCCATGGTAGGGGGCTGGAACTAGATGATCTTTTTCTCTTCCAACACAAACAGTTTTATGATTCTATGATACAATTAAGACATTTGCATTTAATAAGGCCGTCACTTGCCTGCCTGTTATGTTTTATGAAGGTATTTCTTCCATCTTGAATTCTACTTATGAGAAAAGTTGAGGTCATTGCTTTTGAGTAGAATCTTCCCACGCCTGAGATTTTTGCAAGACCTTGCAAAGTAGCCAAATTTTTGTTTGGGAATTTTGTTGAAAGATCTGATAGTGTGGGCTGCACAGACATCAGACTGTGACCTACTTTATGTTTGCTTCTTGGTGATCGAAGAAAACAGCATTTCCTGACAAATACTTTTGTGTGTGATTATGTGGTGTACATTTTACAAAGACTCCATGCATTAACTGAGTATATGTTGGATCATATTGCTTTACCATTCATTCTTCCACACCCATCCACTCTTTCTAATTTACTGTGTCACGACTAAAGTTAAGACATATAAGCATCTTGGGGTATGTAATGAACCTGGCAGTGTTCTCCATGAAGGCAGTAGCCTATGGGACTGTATGAAATAGCAGTATACAGAGAGCTGTAAATGTGCTTCAGTGGAAGTGACAAAAGAGAAGTTTACTTCTTCCATTAAAACAACTTAGTATGCTTGGAATAAGCATATGTAACACATGAAGTGTTTAGAAGCAATTCTGATTACTATCAATAAAATTTGTACTGTTTTTGTGTGGACTTTGGGTCATGTTTCAAAGCGATCACTGGAGTCTTGAGGAAGTGTCTTATGGGCATATGGAACGTATGTGTCAGCAGGCTAAGGTTTGAAAAACTTTCCATATTGGTGATGGAAGTTGCATATAGATTTTTCTCAGTCCTTTAGGAAAAATCCCTTGCCTTGCCTCTCACTGTGGGGAAGAGCAATAAAATCTGTCAGCTACAATACTGAAGAACTACAACTTGTTTTCCAGCCTCAAGAGAAAGAATGAGAGCTTACACAAATATAAATAGGTGAAACATTGGTAATATCAGTGAACCTTCTAAGATTGTCTGACATGTGAACTTAATAGTTCCAACTGTTAGACTGGCTACCCTATTCGTCTTTTTTTCCCTTTCAATATTTTCAGGTTGTTGCTAACAACCAGCTATTACCAGCTGTCCATTCAGAACTGGTTCAGCTTACACAGATTGCAGCTTCTTTACAACCACTCGGAACAAGCAACATTTAATGCAACGAGAATATATGCGCCAGCAAGTTACTCCTTCCACTGTGAACATGTGAGCAGCTTGCAGAGATATGATGCACTCTTGATACCCAGCTCTGCAAATGATGTTTCACAGCTTTGGGAAGTCACTTTCATTGATTTCCAGGTAATGTCATGGAATTAAGCTGAATGGATCCCATAGGTAGACTGATGGGAAATTTTGCACTTAGGTGCCAAGAAAGTATAATGACCTCCCACACACAGTTTACAGGATGTCCACAGAACTTCAAACAGAATAAAATAGAAATGAAGATTTAAATTACCATAGTCATTCTTCTGTCAAGGAGATGTAGGGCTATGTGAATTTTATGTAGTCTCTTGCTTGGGTTTCCGTTCAGTGAGGGAAGTGAATTTAACTATCAATATTAGATGTCTCTGAGCTAGGCTCTTAAAACCAGTCACCAAGTACGGGATTGTTCTAACTCAGCTTTTGAAAACTAGAAATTTTAACCTTGTGCCCTGGCTACAGTCACCCCAGTCTGCCTCTAAAGCCAGTGGATAATTCCTCTGACTTATCTTAAGTCCTTATTTTAGGATGAGATTAGTCATCATATGAAAGTGCCTTCGTTTCTGCATTTGGTGATAAGTGAGCCTAAGATGACTGGGCTAGGAAGTTTTGCTTTTAGATACCTAGGTTTTTGGGGATGAATCCCACTCCAAATAGCCCTGGCTGGACTGAGTACTTCTACTCTAGCTCGCTGTCAGTACAGTTCAAAAGGGAGGTTTCACTGCCCAGAGCTGACTACTTCACATCAGACTCTGAGGTCTGCAAAGAAGGATCTTTTGGAACATCCCCAGACTTACCTCTTTCACATGCAAGAAAATAAAAAAGCCAAAAATTTCTCAGGAAGAATTTTTTTTTTTTTTTTTTAGTGAGGTTAAAGCAAAACAAATATGTTAGTAAATAAATGCAGAGACATAGGACTTGTATTAGTGAATAGCCGAAAAAGGTGACTAGGGGGAAAGCTCTTTCCCTTTTTCTCGACATGTGATATATGTCCATGGACCACTTTTAGTGAAGGAGTCAATTCTGTGAAAGCTGATGTGGTAAACTTCATGTCAGAGCTGAAGCTACATGTAAAACTGACTGGTATTGGCCATAGCTGAATGCAACTTCTTGTAATTTAGCTGATTTTCTGCCATATAGCACACATTTGAATCTGGTCATAAAAACCTAGTATTAGGGTAGGCAATTGAGAAAATTTGCTTGTTTGGTGCAAAGTATTTTATGCAGCTTAAAACAGAGAGTCTGGAAGTTCTTAACAAATGATACTGGAAATGTGCTGTACCAGAAAGGTGTCACGCTTACAATTAGAGAAGGATTTGGGGGTGTCAGTTGATGAAAAACTTGACATGAGCCGACAATGTACGCTTGCAGCCCAGAAGGCCAACCACATCCTGTGCTGCATCAAGAGGAGTGTGAGCAGCAGGGTAAGGAAAGTTATTCTGCCCCTCTACTCTGCTCTGGTGAGAGCCCACCTGGAGTACTGCGTCCAGTTCTGGGGCCTGCAACACAAGAAGGACCTCGAGCTGTTGGAGGGGGTCCAGAGGAGGGCCATGAAGATGATCAGAGGGCTGGAGCACCTCCGCTATGAAGGCAGGCTGAGAGAGTTGGGGTTGTTCAGCCTGGAGAAGGGAAGGCTCTGGGGGGACCTGATAGCAGCCTTCCAGTACCTGAAGGGGGCCTACAGGAGAGCTGGGGAGGGACTCTTTAGAAGGGCGTGTAGTGATAGGATGAGGGGTAATGGCCACAAACTGGCAGAGGGGAGATTTGGGCTAGATATTAGGAAGAAATTCTTTCCTGTGAGGGTGGTGAGACACTGGCACAGGTTGCCCAGAGAGGCTGTGGATGCCCCCTCCCTGGCAGTGTTCAAGGCCAGGCTGGATGGGACTGTGAGCAACCTGGTCTAGTGGGAGGTGTCCCTGCCCATGGCAGGGGGTTGGAACTAGATGATCTTTAAGGTCCCTTCCAACCCAAACCATTCTATGATTCTGTGATTCTATGAATTAAATGTGACTGGGCTATTGAGAGTGGTCATGGAAGATTTTGTTTAAAATACATCTGCATATCCTTTGGGCAGCAAAGTGAAGAGGATAAGAATAACTGGTGGTTTATGGAAGACTCACCTGGATAAACTCTGAGCATGAACTTCAGCTAGCACTACTATATATAATTTTGTAATATGATGATATTAAACTAAAAATTCTTACTGGCACCAGAGCAAATTCATGAAATTGTTTGCAAAGACTTTATTTAATATGAGCTCTTTTGTTCTCATTGTAGATTCAAAGTTTTAACATTCAAGAAGGACGTTTTGCCTATGCAAAAGATTGCGCATCCTTTTTCTCTCCGGCAATACTTATGGGATTGGTTATGTCACTGATTCTGCTCCTGGTTCTTGCCTATGCTCTTCATATGTTGATCCACCTGAAATCTCTTGACAGGCACTATGAATGCAAAGCTTCTCCAGCCTATTTTGCACAAATGAAAGAAAATGACATGGGGGATGAGAAAGAGCCATTGAGAAGCTGTGGAAATGAATCCTATGAACTTAGAAGCCAACAGTTCTGTAAAATCTATATTTAGCTGTGTGCATCTGTCTCAGTGAAACAGTGGAAGTGGTATTTTTTTTCTACTGGCCTTGTTCTATGTAGTTCATGCAAAATTTTCACTAACTGATGAAAGGAAAAATGGGTAACAGACTGTTTATCCAAATGCCTGCCTGTTTTTTATAGATAGCCATGTTGAAGATCCCTTTGAAAACAAGACAAGAGAAAAAGATTCCAGTGTAAGTAAGAGATTTCACGTGATAGGAGTTTATTCCTGTAGAACTAAACCAAAATGCATACCTTTGGGACCAGCTTACCAAGTCCTGAACAGAAGAATCAGCAATGGAGCTTTTGAAGTTATAAAAAGATTAAAAAAAAATAATAAAGAAATAAGGGTATCTCGGTTCATTCTTACAGAAAGCAAGAGCTTTTTTGGTTTTGTAATTTCTTCATCCACTCTGATATGTATCCTGACAAAATAGCATCCATTCACTTTTTTTTTAGTGTGTGTTTTCCTTGTATTTCATTCAGGCATTCTGAATTACATCCCCCCTCTTTCTGCTCATGAACTGCTTGTCCTTTGAAGTCTTCAGAGCCATATAAGCTGTGTATTACCCACTACACTGATGAAACAGTGACGGCTGTGGTGCAGAGGCATCTTGATACTTTTCTCTAAGCTGGAGCAGGCTTACTATAAGGATCTTGGAGAAGAGCAGACATCTGGTCAAAGGCTTACCCTTAACTTCCCGTCTCAACTTTATGCCAAAAGAAGGATTATAAGCATTATACCCTATAAATCTAGGTTAATTTCTTTTCTATCAGATCCCTTTAGTCTTCCTTGAATAGTTTACCTAAATGAGAATACCTAATGCTAAAACTGGAAATACGTGCAAGCATGTTGGGAGTGGAAGCTCCCCAGCAATGGAAAGGATATCCAGAATGTTAGAAAACCTTTTGCAAAACCAACTTCAGTGATCAAATGTCGTTTCTGATTTTAAATAATAGAGCTAATTAGCTCTATGTGGTCTTTGTAAACTATCCTGCAGTGTACTTTAAACACCTTCAGAGCTGTCCAAAGATCTCTTCTTTACTAGCACAGATGACACACAGACCAGACGTGGAGTCTGAAGCTGTTAATTTAGGAAAGCACTACAGAGGAAAACAAAAATCATCTTTGAACTGTAACCAGATCTAGGAGACAAGGTTCTGGGGACTTGGCTGGGCTGCCTGTGGCTGGTTTCTGCCAAATATTAAGTGTCTCATAGAGGAGACAAGCAAAACCGTGAATGTCTGGGAAGCTGAATGAGAATGAGATTTGGAGCTGCAAATAAAACTCCACGGCATTCTACGTGGCATGGTGAACACTCGTTGGCTTGGCACCCGTATCTCAAACACAGTGAAGGCAGGTGCAGGTTGATGGCAATGTTAGAGGGACCTCAGGGGCCAATGCTAAACTGGTGATGTTCCTCACCAGAGCCTAGAGAGAAATGCCATCCTGCCTGTGTTTGCTTGCCTATGAGGCAATAAGAAACTGCCAATACTCAGTGGGAGCCTGCCCTTCATTTGTTGAAGTCAAATACCGATTCTGCAGAGTTGCATGTAGTAGCTTTGGGCACAGCAGTGCTGGAGAGGCGCAGGAGTGCTAGTTCATCCTGCAGAGCTCACTTAGCCTTCTGGCTAGCATCCGATGGTGCTGTAGAATAATTCTTATGCACTCTGAGGAGGTGATGACCAATCATTTTCTTGCGTATCTTGAATAGGCAATATTAGTGCCGTTGCTGTAAGAGGTCCTTATGACTGTGATAAATCAGGAATAAAGGAGCTTCCTGCTAATCACATCCTTCACCCCTCAGCTCCTTCCAAACCTCCTTCCCTAGCAGTTTTCCTGCCCTTGGTTTCAAGAGTGGGACATTTTCTGTTAGCTTTCTACTCATGCCAGCAATGGTTAGGAAGGATAATAAATACACTGAGTTAGACAGACAGCAGATACGATGTTCAGGAACTAGGAACCATATATTTGTAAAGAGTTAATGATGTCTGAGTGGAAAAGCAGAATCAGAAGAAAAAAAAACATCTGTATAAAAGCAAACCATGGCTGAAAAAGACAAAATGTTGCTTTTTGCTGTTTTCGTTGAGTCAGATAAACACTTCTTATCAAGTGCATGTTTTGGAGCAGCAGAGGCATTCTATTGCTCTGCTTCTGACATAAGAAAATTCAAGTTAAAATTAACTACCTGCTACAAAAATAAGCTGCATTTGCACGAACAGACTCATTAACAAAAGATAACCTTTTTTTTACATGGTCCACATTTTGCATAATTTTGCTGCAGCATCAGAACACAGCAGCCTTTCCAACCTACATACATTCAGCCAAACAAAATCCTAATGCACCTTTTAAAGTTGAATCACGGTTTCAGAGGGCCCACTCCTCTCAAAACCAAAGGGAAGAATCTCATCCCCTTTGACTGATGCAGGGTAAATTTCATGGGCTCAGCAGCTCACCCTGTGCAATGGTAACACTGAACTGAAGCAGCAAATACATTTGTTTATCATATATCTCAGCTGCCATAGTTTAAATTTTATATTATTCCCCCACACCTCAGTATTAGGCAGCTTCCCACCTGCAGAAAACTAAGATTTCTAGAAGTACATCAAGTGTTGTTCTTTGGCCCTCAGCAGTGGATTCTTGGCACAGGGTTGGTTATGACAGCACGAGGAATAATTGAGGCTGAGGTCGCTCTGAAGATGAAGAAGAAACATGGTTCCACTGGCTGGGAAGTAACACCCAATCCCAGCAAACCTGAAGAAGGAAGCCTTCTTGAAGTTTTTTAAATGGTGGCATTTCCCTCCCACATGTTTTACATGTTAATTCTCACTGCAGCAGTACAGTGAGTATCATCTAGGGGCCTTTGGAGTCCAGTCATCTTGTGTAGATAGCTGTGAATAGTTTTGCTGTCATGTTGATGTTAGATTGAAGAAGACAACAAATCCAAAAAAGTGTCATCAAGTCATTCTGTGTTCTGGTCCACCTCTCGGGAAATGTGTCCTCACTCAAATAATAATAAAAATGCAGGGCTGAAAAGGTATTGTACTGAAATGAGAAGAAATCACAACTTGGTATTCACTCGGTGGTGGACAGAAAGGATGACTCCTCTTCTACAGGCAGATGCTCTAAGTTATCCAACATACTTTGATGCTCAGCATCTCATGTTACCGTCACTGGTTGTCTGCCAGGTTTCTTCCCATTGTAACTGGTTTTGGGTTCTCTCTATGACTTCCATTGTTCATCCAACCCTCTGATGTCTGCATTTTTCAAGGTGGGTTTTCAAGGTGAGTTTTTCACCATTGCTTGAATACTTCCTTGAAGCTTCCTCCATTTCCAGTGAACGCTGAGAAACAGCATGTAGCTGATGTCCGATAAGTCTTTAATCCAGCTCAAAGATTCCTGGTTCACGCCTTGACTTGTTTGCTGTAACATTGCTGGCCATATCTGATGTTGCACAACAAAGATCCAAAGCCACACTGAGAGCTACACAAACCTTATTAACAGTCATTAAATGTGAACCGTGCTCATTGCAGCAAACTTTTCACTAAAGTTCAGAATTTTTCCCAGCTGAGGGAACATGTCAAGAGCTACGACTTGTGTGTTGCCCAGTATGGCATGTGGTCTTCTAAGCTGGAAGCACCCTCTGTTCCTGGCCTGGACTCCGCTGCTCCCCTTCCTCCTATCTCTGCATGCCTGGAGAACCATTAAATGCAGGTAAATGCTCATCACACAGCAGCTCTAAAGTTAAAATCAACACAAGTCTGCACAGAGGAGACTGAACGAAGTGACCTGCCTACAGTGTCTCAAGTTTTACGGTGGCAGTATATGCTGCACATGATTTCCAATAAATACATTCTCTGTGTGTGTAGCATTTCCACAAGCCATAGTTCATGCATTTACAGCTGTTTCTGAAGAGGAAAGCAGCAGTAGGGAGAGATGGGAGAACAGCTGCGCCAGTAACTGGCTTTTCCAGAAAGATGTCTTATAACGCCAGTAAATGCTCTGCTGAAAATTCTATTTCTTGTGACAGTTGTTTGTTGGCTGCCACAGGAACTTATAACGAAAGCTAAGAAATGGTGATCGTGTGGTAGAATTTTAGGTATGGTCTTAACCTCAGAGGAGCAGCCTGTTAATATCAAACCACTCATGAGATAAGAAACCAGAAGAAATTGCTAAACCTTGTATGTACGTCATTACATTTTTACTCCTTCAAGCTGATAGCTTATCTTTTGTCTGATTTTTTTTCCTAATTATTATTCAATAATATAAATTTGCTAGAGATGCACGTTATTTTTGATGCACAACAAAGAGATTCTTAAAACTCTGGAACCACCTTCCTGAACATTTTTTATCTGCCTAATTCTTATTTCTTTTTTTTGGCAAATTTTAGAATTTCAGTAGACCATTGTGTCCTGTACTAGCTAAGGATTTGAACTGGTACTTGCAAATAACTTCTGAACCTGTTTGTAGGTGAGCACTACTGCTTGGGAGCATACTGATTTAGGGTGGAAATTTCAATCGATTTCTGCCTACTGTTTCTGTATTCATTCACCTAATCTGTAACCCTCTCTGTTTTACACACAACAAAGCTTTCTTCATCTTAATGCTGTAATCGCATGAGTCATCTTTCTGAACTAGTTTGCCAATGCTCAATCAGAGCAAGGTGTGTTATTTCGTTTGTTTCTATAATCCTGCTCTATGTGACAGAGAGCTTCCTCCAGCTTCTTCTCAGGAGGCATCCCTAGGCCCATGAGCCTGCTGTTGCTCCAGCCCTGGACAAGACTTCTTATTGTTTTCTTCCATCTACAGGAGGCCTTCCCAAGGGAAATGGCCCAGAAAAGGGCTCACATTACCCCCTCTAGCAGGATGAACACCACCAGAAATCCTTACATTTAAAACACAGTCTGAAGGAGCACTACTGTTTGTTCCTGACGGTGTGAGGCAGGGGCAGCTAGTGCCTTGCACTGGAGCAGCACAGGGTGACCGAATCTCCCTCAGGGTCTGCTGTTCCACAGGTGCCTGCAGAAAACAGCAGAATGATTTCTGGCTTCTAAGGGTGGCTTCCCACAGCTGAAGCTCTCCAGGCACTTATCCTTGAAGCTGCAGTGTTTTCCCTTGTCAACAATGAGCAGTTTTTCCACTTCTAGTGGTGGATTTCCAACACAAAATTTTAACCTAAGCTTTTCAAGGGATGGAAAAGCAAGATTCACTGTGCAAAGTCCCAGCAGTGGGCCAGTGTCCAGATTCTTGCTGGCAAACTGACATCATTGTGAAACACGGGTGGTGGTCGTATTGTACCTTAGGCAGAAATATCAATCTAATAGCACACCTACTTTTCAGAGAAAAGAAACTGTGATACGCAAGGTGACAAATGTTCAGGCCCAAGGGAAAGCTGGCAGAAAAGACGAATAAGTGAAAACGGTGGAGAATTTGAAAACACAGTCTTTGAAAGCACTGTTCAGAAGTCCTGCAGCCCAGACACATGTTGCTCTGTGGGTCACTCTGAAAGGTTTGGTATTGTCCTGGTGTGCCAATGGAAAATCCTTTCTGGTCAGCTCCCTTCTATCTCTTGGATCAGTGGAAATCCCCAAACCTATTTCCAAAGAAGCAAACCCTCAGTGCTAATGTTCTTCACTTTCCAATGTGCTTCCATTTCATTTGGCTTGAAATGTCTTGGCTGCTTGTGCTGCATGAGAAGTAATTTTAAATCCAGCTGTTCTGCTCATGGATCCTGTTAGTCCACATGTTTGCTGCCTGTAGGTCTGTCTGGGAACATTCAGGAGCTGAAATGGTTTATATAAACACTTACACTAAAATTGGTACTCTACCAAATCACTCGAGGCCCATAGTGAGAACTCTGTTCTCAGGATATGCCATGCAGCTTCTTAAATTTTGGAAGGACTCCACAGCAAAAGTTAAAAAGACAGAGAATTGCACACATACTCTTACCTTGGCAATAGAAGGTCAGTGGATCACCGCCACAGGAAATGTGGTGATAGTGTAAACCCTTCCAGAGGCAGATTTTTCCTATAATTAAAATGACTGGGAAAATTTCAGTTCTCCTGAAAACCTGCTTAGTGAATTATATAGTACCCTTACTGGAATTTGTGTGGAAGTACCTGGAGGAACATACTAAAGCAGTGTCTAATAACATAATTATCTGAACATGTTCTTTGGCCAACGGCTAGAAGGACATTTTTAGACAATGTTTTAATAGATTTATTTATTTATTTATTTATTTATTTATTTATCCCCTGTTTGTTTTGCAAAAGAGTAAACACAAATGCTGGGAGTGGGGCTTTCTAGCGACAATGGTATTATGCCTGCCTATGCAGCCTGGCAGTTTTTGTTCATCTGGAGCACGACAGCCCCCTGGTGAGCACGTCTGACCACTGCAACCTCACGCTTAGAAGGGTTTCAGTGTCTGTGAAGTGTAAATAGTGTAAATCCAACACTATTTACCCTATATTTCTTTTTTTGGATAACCCGGTCACATTACCACCAGCAGCTTGTCAGAATGTATTGATCATTTCACTTGTTGATATTCTTCAGAAGAAAATACAAATTCTCTCTAAAGGATTTAGCATCTCTGCATGTGTGTGATACGAAGCTAGAGACTACTGCTGTGCTGTTTGTTTCAGTGGTATCACTGAAACCTCACTTCATGTGCCACATGTGCAGGGTCTGGGCTTCGAGCTGGGTTCTCATTTTTCCTCCTTCCTTCCAAATAATTGCAATTACTAATGAATGCTTTGTGGTCCACTAAGGAGGCCTAATGCCTGAATTATTTTGAATTTATAAAGTCTCATTGCTTCCAAGACATACTACAAAGAGGCAACTGGGAATTATGAAGGAAGGTTGAGTAACATTTCAGAGTTGGGTTATGGAGAATGCGCAGGGTGCAGTGTCTGGTCTGGGACATGGAGGCCCGTGGGGGCCCTGACAGCTCTTGCTCAGCCATGCTGTTTTCTGAAGAGTTCTCATTCTTCATACCCCTAATCCTGCAGAGAGGAACATCTTCAGTTCCCTGTTCTTATTAAATGCACAGAAACATTAGGACTAATCAATACCTAATCCTGATTAGCCCCTTTTAATCTCTCTAAGTGTCTCATGGTGCAGGGGAACTTCATTGCTTGAGATAAGTATTATAGATTTAGAATTTTTCTTCAGGTAATTCACTTTATCAGACATCCCTGAATTTCCAATAACTTATATAAAAATTTTTGAGACATTGTTGAGTTTATTGGCTAGAAGAACAATTATAGAAAAATTTGAAATTAATTCTAGTGTGTGAAGATCATATAAATTATGTTGCCATTGACCCTCTGGATCTGATGACCTGGAAAGGTGGCTTCAATTTTGTGTTTAAGTCTGTTAACAAATTATCTTCATTAAGGTCAATTAGTTTACAAATATGTTTTAGCAAAAAGACTTGGCTGTAGGGAGGACAAAATCAGCCAAAGAATGAAACTCAAATTCAAGACTGCTAATTTATGGACTACTTCTCTGACATTAGTTTATCTAAACTTCATTTAGACTTATTTTTCTCTTCTTAGCTAGGGGCACTATTTGATTTTCTTAACCAGCTTACAATGCAGCACATGTTACCAGCAGAGTTTACATAAATCAATGTGTTTGAGAACTTATAAAGAATCTCAGATTACAAATTAACAAAACTATTCCATAAGCTTTAATGTACTCAGGGTTAAGAGCCCCACAAATTGGCAACATTCCACTTCAGGCAGGCCATGGCCTATTATGGTGCCTTCAAAGTCCTCCAGGTGGCAAAGCCTACCCTGGTGCTCTGTGGCTGTGCAAAGGATTGAGGGATTTTCATGCTAATGCTGTATTTATACAGTGCAATGTTTTGCACTGTACATGGCAAGGTTTTGGTAGCAGAGGCTGCAGGGATGGCTTCAGTGAGCAGAACCCAGCAGCTGTCCCATGTCAGATCAGAGCCAGCTCCAGCTGCTCCAAAACATGGACCCACTGCATGCCAGAGCTGAGCCAGGAGAAATGCTGGGTGTGCTCTGGGAGAGCAGAGTTCAAGAGAAAAACTGCTGCCCAACAGCAGCTAGGAGAGAGGGGTGAGAAATGGGAGAGCAGCAGCCCTGCAGGCACTAAGGTCAGTGCAGCAGGAGGGCAGGAGGTGCTCCGGGTTCAGAGCAGAAGCTCCCTGCAGCCTATTGGGCCAACAGATGAGCAGGCTGTCCACCTGCAGCCCACGGTCATCTCATGGAGCAGATCTCCACGTGTAGCCATGGAGGACTCCATGGTGCAGCAGGGGCAGAAACCAATGAAAGGGCGGCAGAGACGAAGCATTATACACTGACCGCAGCCCCCATACCCCATTCCCCTGCACTGCTCGTGTGGAGAAGGTAGAAGAGGGTGGATGGGGGAAGATGTTACTTGTGTTTTAGTTCTTGCTGCTTTAATCTGTTTTCAATAGGCAATGCTGAGCTACTCACCCATGTTAAACAACCACAAATAAGAATAATAGTAGTACCAACTTTACCACTACAACAGCAGTGACCTTCTAGACTTAACATTTCTTGTCAATAATCTGAGAAAATGCCTGTTGTGGAAGCACTGATCTGTGGAGTCAAAAACTACACGAACCCCAGGGTAGCCTGCGTTAAGGCTGAAAGTCTTTGGACTCCCTCATAAGACTGGAGACTTTGGTCCAAGCCTCTTCCTCACAACTGAGTTTTGAGGATAAAATTGTTTTGCCATCCCTCACACAGTGACGAGAGGTGAAGAAATGTGCTGGTGAGGAGGTATGTGTGTGAGATTATGAGATACTGAAGTTGCTGTTAAGAGTGGAGGTCAAGTGTGTACGAGTCTGGTTGTTCCTCATCCAGGTCACAGCTTCTTACAGCTTTTGGATCAACCCTTGTGTAGGATTGATTGCATCTGTGAAAAAGGGACAATAGATTAGTGGCACTGTTAGTGGTGGACCTGCTGTCCCTAGAGGTGGCAGGAAGCACGTCTTTCCTCCAAAAAGAATATTATTTGAACACCTTTTCCACAGCCTCTGCCTAGAGCCACTCTTACTTGCAACTTGAAACTGGAAAGGTAAAACCATAGAGCAAAAAAGATAGTATCAGCAGTCTCACCCACACATTCAGATGCTTATAGCCCTTTATAAACAAAGGAAGAGCAAGACCTAGCTGAATATCTCTTTTACTCAAGAGAGTACTCTTTCTTTTTTTTTTTTTTTTTTTTTTTTTTTTTAGTCTCTTTTAATCTTTTTAGCAGTTGCAAAGAGCCTGGGATCCCTTGTTAGGTTGTTTTTCTTTGGTTGAATCTTCAGCTTGTAGAAACCTGCTCAGCTGTTCTCCTTTGATCACAGGATAACAAGAATGAATGATCAAGTCTGAGAGTATAGAGTCTTGCTCAAATACAGGCAGGTTTTTTTTTCAGTGTGAACTGCTCTTCAAAGGATCTTAGAACCAAACTCTAGTAATAAGCTTTTATGGTTTCTTTAAAACCAGGCTATTCCCCTGCAAAGACGATTTTCTACTTTTAGACTATGACAAAATATAAATAATGGTAAATTTGTGTATATTTATTTTGGTTAATGACTATTTTTTTATTGTCTGTGTTTGTTTTTGTGCTGCACAAAATAAGTACAAGATTCATGTTTTGGCAGAAGTCATCAGGATGTCTCAAGCTGCAAGTTTTCTGCTGTCTGGATTGGAGGTGTTTGGTGAGGTAACTGCCTTCTTGGACAAAAAATGCTTAAGCCACTTAAATGATAAAGGCTAAGGTCTGCAAAACTACTACAAATGACTGCTTGAGTGTTCTTATCACCGAGGTCTTCAGTGACTTTGCACAATAGCAAAGTCAAAGTGTCTGTTTCTCCTTATCACTTGATTTTTATAATCAGGACCTTTAGCATGGATGCAGTGCCTTTGTTTCTTTGTTTCCCTATTTCATATTCAATACTGAAAACCACTGAGATTTGTTGATAAGGAAGTTACTTGAGCATCATTAACTATGGACTCAGCCTTACTGGCACGAACAATTTCCTGTTGTCTTTTATGGGAGCAAGATGACACATTGGAAAGTAAGCATATGGTGCAAAGATCCCACATCCCTGTGTACAATCAGAAAAACTGTAATAATTAAAGCCTGTAAGTAAACAGACACTTGTGATAGGATGATATAAAATAGTAGATTTTTTAGGGTATTGTTAAAAGTTTACAGAAGGCGCCCATTTCCTGAGTAGAAAATGCACCTGGTAAAGTACTACATTCTCTGCCCACTATTGCATTTTACCTGTAACACTACTACAGTTTTTTTTTTCTAAGTTGATGAAACTGCTGCTGATAACAGCATTGGAAATTCAGACACAACATATATATATATATACTTTTTTTTTTTTTCCTAAAGACTTGCATTTATGTATAATTTTTACAACATTTTTCCTTTTTCCTTTTCTCTTGTTTTTTTTTTTCTTTGTTTGTTTGTTTCTTAACTCTGAATTTAGAAATGACAAGGGCTCTTTGCCACAAAAATTGAATAATTCTATCTTCTGACTAATGAAATCAGAGATGGGGTCAGGAACTGGCCCTGGCTCTGCTGTGTGTGGGAACTGAGATTAATTATGAACATTTCTGTATTTGCATTCCAGTAATGTCCAGAGGTGCCATGAAGCATCAGGTGCTGTATGTTGCAGCAGCACCAAGTGAAAGAAAGCCCGTGTTGTTCAAATGCCAGTTAGCTTAAGAATGTTTTGTCTCTGTCCTGAAGTGTTCATATTTCCTAATTTGTCCCCCTCTTTTGGATCCAAATGTCTGCTTTCAGGCAATTCCTACCCATTGCCTTGCTTTGTCCTGTGTTTCAGACATGGAAATCTACCTGGAGTGCTAGAACTGCCTGCCACCCACTCTCCTGTGGGGCAGGATTGGAACCAGCTGGTGGAGCTTGTGGGACAGACTAGGGAGGGTATAGGGACAGGGCAACTGAAAGCTGTCTTATGGCTAACCAACCAGAAGCTGGTCTGAAAGCTGCCCTCCCCTGGTGGAGCTACCAAATAGTGGTTTAAGGGCTCCTCTAGCCGAAGGTGGTTGAAATAAATCCCTCCACAAACACACAGTAGTTTTGTCTGCCTGTTGTAAACAAAGCACACGAAAATGTCTCCCATCAGCCTCTGCTTGTGTGCTGAAACAAGACCTTTGGAGAAAAGCAGGCAGTTTCTGAGTATCTCAACAGGAGGTAGTGTTGTTTCAAGTCTAAGCTGTTCCATCCAGCACACTGAAAACAGATACTCGTGGAGAAATCTGAGTGATGAGGTATTCTGAGACTCACTTGCAGCTGCAGTGTTCTTACACCCTAATTGTGGTTTGTTATAGCCAGCAGGATTTTATATTAAAAAAAAATTGTTTTCACATACCGTTGTTTTCATATATTGACGTTATCTACTGCTGTCTGGTAAGCGTCCATGCCTTAGCACACACCACAGTCACTTTTAACCTGCCCAGAGGCACTCTGGATGGCAGTGTCAGGTTTAATCCGAAAAAACTGCATAGGAAACTGGGTTTACAGAGTTAATGTATCTTTCCTTTTGTCAGGCAGTCAGCTGGACAGTGTGAGTAATGGCAAGGAAACACCACCACGATCTGGGGATATGTGCTGAAAGGTGGTGACTCCTGCCCTGTGCCAATGGGGTGACACCCCGCCTGGCATGGTGCCAGCATTCTGTGGGTCCCCTGAGTTGTCTGCTGGGAGGCAAAGAGAGCTGAAATCGGAGGAGGGGTGGAAAGGTGACTGTGTGTGCGAAGACCCTTCACCCTCTGCCCAGCAAAACCTGCTGCCAGCCCATTCCTGGACATTTCCTCTGTCACAGCAATGGCTTGTCTACCTTTATTGCATGCGCTTTGAGGAGAAACACTGGGGATGAGGAGGTGAGGCCTAAGGTGAAGCCTGCAAGGAGAAGCCTGGCCTCTCTGGGCACACAGCCCGTGCCCTGCAGCAAGGAGAAGAGGCCCTTGTTCAGTGTCTGCTGGGGAGTTCATTTCCCTCTCCACCTGTCTCGCTTCCCCTCGTTACTTGTTCAGCTTGGTTTCTCGCAATATGATCTTCCCTTCCTCTCTGTCAGTCAGGAAGATAGGCACGTGCCTCGCACAGAACGAATCCCTTAATTAGCCCCAAGAGCATCCTACTTGTGGTCTTTTCCCCTCTTTCTGCGTCCTGTCACTCAGACTGCCGGTGAGAGCCTTCCTTCTGTTGATTTTTCCTCATGGCCTTGTCATACCATTCCTACTTGACCTCTTCTTTAGCTGCTCACCAATGCTGATGTGTATCCCCATGGGCCAGCCCACCCCTTGGTGGACCACCATACAGGTCAGCAAAGAATTTTCTCCTTTGTCTCCGTTTCCTCCTTCTCCTTTTCCTCCCAGCCTTTCTTTTTTTTTTTTTTTTTTTTTTTTTTTTTTTTTTTTTTTTTTTTTTTTTGTTTAGCTCTGAGAAGTCTTAGACTTAACAAGCCTGAATGCTGCTGCTGTCTGCCCTCCCATAGACTTGTTCCTTAGGGTCTGCACTTGCCCTGCTCATTCCTTGTGGCTGTCAAATCTGATTTCCCACGGTCCCTTACAGACATGTAGCAAAGCAGAAGAGCGATTGCCAGCCTCTGGCACTCTTCCCAGTTCAGAGGAGGGTCAGGTCAAGGCTTGCTGTGATGAGTGTTGCCAGTCTGATGGAGGCAAACCAATTAATAGGGGGATGCAGATGCTTGGGGAGAACGAGGCTCTGCTACAGTCCCAATGTGATACAATTAGAGATGTGGAAAACATTCTTCCTCCTCATATCCTGAAAACCCTGTGGCAGATGACTGACTCTCACCGGAGGAGAGATTAAAGGAGGCTATTGTATGAGAGAAGAGGTCCAGGGTATGGCAATGAAAATTACCCAGTACCTGGGGAGGAGAAAACATGAGGAAAACTTTAAAAAGACCAGAACTGTTTAGTATGGAGAGGCAAACAGGAGGAGGAAATATGATAGTGCCACATGTTTTATTGGAGGATATAATGACAGCCAAGCAAGGGATATTTTCTCAAATAAAGCCCTTGATCTCAGGACATGGGGTCACTTTGCTGCATATAAGGGCAACATCTTTCCAACAAATCAACTGAGTCTAGTTGTGTCATGCATATGTGTCGTTCACGATGACACAGGGAAGCCCATGAGTGTAAATGAATACAACCGGTCTGCTAGGCCTCGCGTGCAGAAAGTGAGATTCATGTAGCTGGCTCTGGCTTTGCATGTCCTCACAGATGGATCTGTGCTGAGCACATGTGCAGCACTGGGCTGCAGTCCTCTCCTCCCCCTCCCAGATGTGAGCTGGCTGTGTCTGGCACATGGGATCATGGAGCAGGAGAGCGACTCTGCTACTCTGCAAATGGAAATACACATTCTGGAAGAGTATTGTTGCTTCCCTGCCTATGCCTGCATCTCCTTCCCTGTCATGCATCCTCCTCCTTTTGATGCTGAGGGAGTAGGCCCTGAGGGGCTGGAGTATATTGTCTACCTGCAGGAGGCTGGAGGAGAAAGGATAGCAGTCCTCCTTGTTGGTACTCCCTTGAACTATAGACTGCTGTTGAGTTTAAAAGCAACAATATCAAAGAGGAAAACGTAATGACTGAAAGAAGTTGCTTGATTTTCTGAAGCTCTGTGTAGATGTGGGATATTGCTCTGTAGAAGGAGCTTTTTATTGCTACTATATTGAAGAAATGTGATTGAAAAGATCTCAAGACAAATACAGTTTGCTGAAAGGTAAGAACTGGAGACCTATTCCATAAAACTTTCTGGTGGGAATTCTTACTTCACTCCTAATGTTAACGGTGTGACTACCATTCAAAGACATTAATTCTCCCCAAGTGTTTTAGTAAATTTCTGCTCTGTGGTGAACCAATGTGTGTGCTTTGTGGTGAAAGTTGCATGCATCACTTTGTCACTTGTGTTAGGGCTCATCAAAATCATAGAATCATAGAATATCCCGAGTTGGAAGGGACTCATGAGGGTCATCGAGTCCAACACCTGAACCCACACAGGACCACCCAAAATCCAAACCCTGTGTCTGAGAGCGGTGTCCAAATGCTACTTGAACTCCAGCAGCTTGGTGCCACGACAACCACCCTAGGGAACCCGTTCCAACACCTGTTACACCCTCTGCTGAAGAAACTTTCCGTAAAGACCAACCTGACCCTCCCCTTGACTCCTTTGCTTAGGGAAATGTCATGGAAGAGCGGCAGGGCTGACGTCACAGGACTTTATTTCCTTCCATCTGGCATTGTGGCTCACATTTTGCTTACCAGTGTTTTTCCACAACAACAACAATCTGAGTTAGGTCCCATGTCAAAATCTGAGAGACTTTCCAGTGCCTAAATAAATGGAGCATCTTGGTGGAAGCCATCTCTGGCAAGTGGTGGCTACACACATAATGATCCATTCAGGCACAAGTCTGGGAAGTAACTGGCCACCAAGATTTTGCAGATATCTATCTATAGATATCCTCAAGTCAGCTTGAGGATTGGACTGTTAAAACCAAACACAGCTGCAAAGTTCCCGTTGCCTTCTTGGACTTTAAATAGATTTATTTGGATAGATCTGGCTCCATTGGCTTCTTCTACTAGCAGCCTGGAAACCCAGAAGAGCTCAAATCAAAGTCAAAGGGTTAGTAGAAGAGCAATCTCTTCATCTGTGTTGGCTCTGTTTGTCAGGAGTTTATATCTCTCCTGACACAAAGCAGCTGCCAGAACATGGTTCCCCTTCCTCAAATGGCGTCTGGCTCCAGGGCCAGTCTGTGAAATGTTGGCCTTTACAGAGAAAGTCAGTTCTTCTCCTTCCATGACCAAAACTAGATATTCTGAGCTGTGTCCTGTGTCTGCCTTCCTGAATGTGATAGACCAAGCAGTGGGCATATACTATCTCCTCTTGGAGGGCTACAGCTGCCTCGGAGGGTTTCAGAGGACCTGGGAGGGATCCAGGAAGCAAAGACCAGAGTCAGAAAAGCTTGGCATAGTCCCTGGTTGACGTCTATGTGTTCAGTGCAAGGAGGGTTTGCAGGTATGACTGGGTTGTGAGTCTTGAACTAACAACGGAGACCAACCAGGCTGCAAAGGTGAGCAGTAATCAGAACAAAACGGCAGGAGAAACGATCTCTGGTGAGAAGGCAAAATGCGCACAGACCTGGTAATTCAGTGGGGCTGATTACAGCTTTCTGTCCACGTCCTCAAGGCTTGTCAGGGAAATCCATTGTCCTGAGCCATTGGCCAAGGCAGCCATCAGGGGCTCTGGGTGGTTTCCAGTGTACTGACTGCTTAGCCTTGAGGTGCTGCTCTTACCTCTCTGGACAAACAGGACCACATAAGGGCACTGCTCAGCCTCTGGCACCCCGATAAACGTAAGAAACATTTGACAACAGGTACCACCTTATGTCTGTATGTGGTTTCCTGCTGTCTTACAGACTGCTAAGTTGTATTTGCAGCCCTGGAGCCCTGCACATTTTCTCTTGTGCTAAATTCCGTGCATCCTCTTGAAAACACATGCTACCTACACTCTCAGTCCAGCTGAAGGACCGTATCTTCTGGCATCTGCAGCTTCAGTGGGAGCAGAGAATACTTAGGAGCTGCAGAACTGCATTCCTACAGAGGGAAACATGAGAAAGTCATTATTTGTTAACAGAGTTTGACTCTCAAACTGCTCTGAAAAACATCCCATTGGGATTCAATTACCAGCAGTTTTACAACATATCAAAGGAAGCATCTGTAAACCCAGAAGATGACTTACAGCGTATGACATCCATCTTTAGGTTCCATAGCTGTTAAATAGTTTAGAAGTCTTCAGTTCTGAAATATGGAGTCAAGATGGATAATATTGTGCAAATTATACTATATCTCATGGTGAAAGGCATAGACAGTCAGCTGTTTTCCACTGTTATGGGAAGCAGGTGGGATTATAGCAGGAGAGATCCTGAGAAGCGTCCAAATATTTCCAAAGAATGATTAGAAAGATCCCAGGAGACATTGCAGCATTTTCCATTTTAAAGAAAATGAAAATAGCTCCTTTTATGTAATCAACACTACCCACTAAGTTTGTTTTGCAGTGTATAATTGTTTCTGAATATGCATGAATTTTTGGCCTGATTTCACTCCTACTGAAGTCAATGGGAGACATGCAGAGTGATTAGCACAAGATGGATAATCCATGGCCTCATTACTATCATTTTATTTCACTGCCGTGGAACAGCTTTGCTCTTGCTGTCACAGGAATGCAATAATTAAGGTGTACTGCATCAGAATGATCCATCACACCTTCCATAAATTTCTCTTTCCTGTGTTTTTATCATCTTACCAATGATTTTTGCCAAGGCTCCACAGAAGACTGAGAAGAAGTGATTTGCCCAAAGTTCCCTTCACTGGCTACCCCCCCTGCTGTCCCACCACTCATTATACTCATACAGAGCAAAGCCAATTCCTGAATTTAGCAGGTACCTCCTCTCAGGGAATTTACACAGCTGCATGCAGGCTTTATGAACATTAATGACACCATTCCTTGTGATTTTTTTTATTTTTATTTTTTTTAAATATCTTGAGGACAATTACTATTTTCATGTTAGGATGAATTTCTCAAGCAACTTGCCCCTTCTTAGAGTCTGTGCTCCATCTCAAGTGCTTTGTGGATTGGCAGGTTCTTTAAAGATGAATGTGTGCTTAAATACATGTGTCTCTTATCATGTGTCACCAGTGGCTGAAGTCCCATGGCTGAAAGAAAATCAGTTTCAGAGGGACTGCAAGAAGTCCTGGTGCTGTCACGGTTGGCGCACTGTTACACTTGCGCAGTGTTAATATTTGCAGTGGAATGAAGACAGGTAGGTGGGAGCTGAGAAAGCAACTGATAGACCAGGAGAGACGGGCAGTGCTGCATCACACCTAAGGCTTTGGGAAAAGGTCATTGTTCATCAGATGTTGTGACTCCATCATCTCGGCAAGACATCAGATAAAACACTGTAGTCTATAGCCAGTCTTTACATGATTATAGATAAATAACTGTGTGCAGAAGCTGTATTGAGAAAATGGGTGCATGGTCCATTACAGTGTTAACTTTGTCCGCAATTTTAGGAAACTGTGAACTTCATAAAGTGCTGGCATTTGCCAAATTCTTTTAAACATTCATTTGGTCTAAAGAGAAAGTGGAACAGAAGATAATGAAATCTAAATCATTAAAGTATTATTATTTTGAGTTCTGAGCAGCTAAGAAGTCACACAACATTTCTAGATCAAAGGAACTAAACTTTAGAAAGTATATAAGCTTCTGACAAACAAAATAGGAGTTCCTACTGGAAGCAGCCTACTCATAATTAAAACATTGCAGCTGCGGTACTAGAACAGAAGTGCTGTAAAGCAATAAAATGTTTCCACTGACTGATGGCATCAGCATCAAAACTATGAAGAGAAAAGAGTGTGTCTCCAGCAGTTTAACACAGGGTTTCCAGCTAAATCTCCTCTGTCTGAGTGGTACCAGAAGTGCAAAAGATCGGAGAATTCAATTTTCTCAACCAAATACCTCATGCAACAAGTCAAAGGAATCAGTCTCTTGCAAATGAACTGCTGTGAGGTGTGTCTTCTCTGTTAGTTTTTATTGATGAAAAAGGTTTTGGGCAGTATACAGATGAGGTGCAGAGTGGTCTGATAGCAAGCTCTGAAATGAATAATCTGTCTGTGAAATCTATCTGCAGCAGTAGAGTATTGAGTCAAGTTGAGTATTTTACTAAAAACTACAGCCCCTGATCTTTGGTGTAGTCTGGCTCCCTCCAGACAGCTGTAAACCTCGCACCTCCTTTTTTTACAGTATTCCAGAAAGTTTTTTCTGGGATTTGGTGATGACCTGATATGTTCATGATCACTGTTTTAAAAATCAGAGAAATTGGGGCTACAAAAATACAGTCTTAGTGGTTGTTGGGAAAGAAGGAAGGTTGAGGTGACTAGTTGACATCACTGAGAAGCTGTGTCATTTTTGAATGGTCTTGGTGATTAAGGGAAGCTTCTGATGCCTGGAGACAGGAAGTTGTCACACCTGTCTGTGAACATGGCAAGAGGAATCATGCAGAAAATAGCAGGGTAGTTGGTCTCCCCTCAGTCTCTCATTAGGTTGTAGAGCAAATCCTCCTGGAAGCCGTGCCAAGGAACAAGGAGAAAAAAAATGTTTGGGAAAGGTCAATTTTTCTTCAGAGAAAAATTCCTGCCTGGTCTCCCTAGCTGCTTTCTGTCATGACTGGTCCTATGGATGAGGGGAGAGCAGTGGTCGTCATTCACCTTCATTTAACAAAGCTCTCAACACTGTCCTCTTTAGCATCTTTGTATCAAATTGTGTAGATATCGGTTTGGTAGGTGGAGTGAAATCTGGCTGAGCAACTGGAGTCAAAGGGTAACAGCTAGTGATCTGAAACCTAGCTGGCAGCATGAGGCACCCCGCACCTAACATGGAGCAGCTCCATGCAGCAATGCAGAGGTCAATGTTACAGAGTGGGATGCACCTTTGCAAAAAATGAATCTGGCAGTTGTAATGGACAGNAAGTGTGTGGTCTGCAAATCAAGGGAAGCAATTGTTTCCCTCTGCCTGGCTTTCATGAGGTGGTATCTTTGGTCACCTTTGGTGACTCCACTACATGAAAGACAGTGATAGTCTCAAATGACTCAAATGACAGGGCCATGAAGATCGCTGAGGAGGCAGAGTACATAGTGTACAATGGGAGGCCAAGGAGTTCGGCCTGCAAAACTGAAGGCTGAAAAGGGAAACCTAGGTGTTCTGTTCTGCTACCTACCCAGTGGTTGTTTTTTTGGAAGTGCAGAGCTAAAAAATGAGTGGCAATGGACACAATTTGCAGAAAGAGAAATTCCAGCAGGCTATAAAAGAAAGTTTTTTTCATAATGGGAGTAATTAAGCATTGGGGTAGATTGGCAAGAAAATTTGTGAACTCTTCATCCTTGGAGATACTTGAAAGTCAACTGGACAGGACCCAGAAAACTTGATCTCACATTGCAGTAGACCTTGTTTTGAGAGAAAGGTTGGATTAAATGACCTCCAGATGTTCCTTCCAACCTAAATTATTCTATGATTCTGTGATATTACAAAGTGATTTTTTCCCCCAGTCTTCCGGAACCCTTCAGTTATTTCCTACACATCACTTAGCACTGTCCTGCTCGCTTTAGAGATTATTTCTTCTAGCCAGTGTTGTTTGTACAGTATAAAACCTCAGCACACATTTGCTATAAAACCTTTTCCATCAGCTGTGTTCTCCATCAGCCTTGTTTTAAGGGAAGCTGTCAGTTCAGGGAGTGCTCTGACACTGTTTAGTTCACCCCTGCTGAAATCAGATCTGGTGTCTATAGCTGAATATGGCAGACTGGGGATGTGGCTGTCTTCTTGGAGACTGTGGCTCCAGCACTTGTATCAGCATGTCAGCAGCCTGCCTCAAAGGAACAAAGGCATGTTCCTGAATCACACTTATGTGTGTTTTTGTTCTCAAGGCACTGAGGGGAAAAGAGGCAACAAGTCTAGAGCATCGCTTTGGATTTATTATGGGAAAAGTTTGCAGAACCATCCTTCAGTTCAGTTTCAAAAATTTGTGTCATTCCTGCAGTCCTGGAAGATATCCATTACTACAATTTTTCATATGTATGAAGGACCACGAGCATGAAGCCAGAAATATGCAAGCAATGAAAAAAATGTATTTAGAAGATTGATCTGAAGGAAGCTGAACTCCTGACATATTTTGACAGCCAATTAATATCTCAGTGCTCCTGAAGAAGGACAGTCTGATGTCCTGCATCACCTCTATCTCACCCTTTACTGCTGGCATGCTTTCAATCGACTTTGGTGCTTGCTAATCTCAATACGTCTAGAGATCAGAAAACTGAACTGGCAGATTTTCCTTGTTACTTCATATATTTTCCCTTAATCTAAATAAACCACTGTTAGGTCTCCAGTATGAATGCTTGCATGGGCTTGGTAAACCCAAAGTAATTGCATTGCTATAGTACTCTGAATGTACACTGTTTTACTTCAGGAACATGTTTGATTTCCAGTTGCTTGAACTTGTATGTAACTAGCTTAACATTCATCTAAATAAACCTGGTTTAAATGAGAATATCCAGGGGTTGTGGAATAAAAAAATATTTGTCTGAACATAATGGCAGAGAGGTGAATAGAATCAGCTGCAGATGGAGTGATGTGACTTCAGCCCCTGTGCTCAAGGCAATTTCCAGTTAATCCAGTGTCTTCCAAACCACAAGCTGTAGTGACTTTTATGTTGTTACTTGGGGAACATAGTGAGCTAGCCAGATTCAGGTAAATCTTTGCCTTTGAGACATCTGGTGTGTGTGGAACTGTTCATGAAGAAGGACTTTTGTTTTCACTGATTAGAACGTGTAAGAAGATGAATGTTCTCTGATTTAGAGAAAAATCCCAGTGGCTGTACAATCAGGCCATAATAAGCTTCAAATACACAATGCACATTACATTGTCTTCACAAGACTACATGCATAAGACATACGTAAGTTAGAAATAATGAGAGTTGCAAGCTTACTTCCATAGGATATTGATAGATGGGAAGCAGATGCTCTTTTCTGCATGACAGGACTTCCCTTGAATCCCACGCATTGCAGTCTGATCAAACTTCACTGCAAGGAAGTGTAGCACCTGGATCTAGGGGATTTTTAATTAGAAACTATAGGACATGCAGCTTCAGTAAACTAAGGAATTTGTTTAAAATTTCTTCCAGCTGTTGTGTGATTAAGATTGTAAGATTATCCTTCGGTTCCACGTTTGCAAATGCAGTTATGAGTAGAGTGCCAGCAGGACGTGTGATATGCTTAAAATGATAACCAGGAACATTGGCCACTGCTTATAACACCACATTTGTTGGGGAAAAACAAACAAACAAACAAAAAAAAACAGTGTGAGCCCTTCCCAGGATATCCTGGGATATCAGGATATTCAGAAGAAAGCATTCCTTTGTGGAATACAGATTTTTCACAGGGTCCAAGCTGAAAATCTTGGCCAGTTATTTAGTGGTGGTATTGTCCTTCTTCTTTACAGTGACTCACTCTTGGTAGAGTAGGTTGAGGAGTGAAAGTAGCAGTTAGTGAATGGAAGAAACAAGTATTGTCTTGTATGTTCTGATCTACAAATGATGTAGTTGATGGGGAAAAATCCTTTTGAGTTTCTATAGATAAAGGTTAGTCTTTCAGTGTGACAACACCTCTTCATAGAGATTATCGCTGTATACCTGGAGTTACTGTTGGAAGATGAGAATGAGACATTTGTGCAAGGGAAGAAAAAGGGTAGGGATGCAAGAAGGGAGTCATTTATGGACAGCACTGGCTGCTTTGCTTGAGAAAAAGTAAATAAGAAAATCGTTAAAATAAGTGTGCTTCTGTGACTTGCTAGTGATAATTATAACTTGGTGAATTTTTCTATCAACAGTNAATTTTTTTATACAAAAACAAAAAAATTTTTTTTTTTTTTTTTTTTTTTCCTTGTTCTGCCATTATGGCCCATTCTAGGAATAGACAAATAAACAACTGCATTCAGCAACAGACTACTAGCTTGGGGGGAAGACAGCAAAATGGTTATAAATCTATGATGTCCTCTCTGCCCATGCCATAGTTCCAGAAAGGGGCTGCTGAGAGGAGTATCAACATGGCTGAGGGAAGAAACAATGTGCTTGCCAGAACAGGGAAAACTTCATGTGAGCTGGAGACTCAGGGCAGCGTGCAGGCTGAGTTAAATACACAATGCTCAGACATAAATAATTTCTTAAATATGGCTATGACAAGCCAAGGTCTAAGGTATTCAGTTTTGGAGCACATATGTCAGACTGGTAACAGACCAAGGCCAGTGAAATGGTTGAGGGTAACATACATCAGATTTGCCTGGGAGGAAACACCAAAGGTGCTACCATATGCTGGCTTGCTGTCAGGAAGATCTGAAGTTCCCTTTAAAATCTGTGAGCACAGCCCAGAATAAGAGATGAGTGGTCATGGTGGCTTCCAGTGGCAGGGCAGGAGGTCTGCAGGAAGGATGCTCTAGCAGTGTGCAACTGAGTTGCAGCAGGATTGTGCTAAGGAAGTGTCAACAGGGACTGGAAAACAGGCAAAACACTTTTGTGGAGCTGTATGCTCCACTTCCTTCACCCTTTGTATCTCTGTTTTCTTGTGTCCAATGAGAAGCCACTGCGATCAGATGAAGGGAATTCTGATGGGATCACAAGGACTTCCCTCAGATAACTCTGTCCTCTATTTCTTGATTTACAAATTCCTAATGTGGGAAAAAGCAATGACGGGAAGATCCCTTTCTATGGTGAAATGGTTTTGTTCAGATTCCAGCTCCTGCTTGCTTGTTGCACTTTTGTCTGCTCAGCTGAAAAACCCTGCTGTAATAATCTGTTCTTCGCGGAGATGAGTAGGCTAAAGAGATGAGCCTTCTCAAGCCGTTCTCTCCCTTGATCCTAATTTTCCTGTTCTTTACGCAGTGTTATGACTCTTTGCAGTTATGCCAGCTTTCACTAAACCATCACCATCCTTATTTATCTGCTGATACTGGAAACAGGCACAATATTGCAGTAGTGGTTGCCCTAGTGCTAAATGTAGAAGCATTTAGCACTCCCTATTCTATATTCCCCATGAACCCCAAAATTCCTTTAGTATTCTGCCTGTATCTAACATTAGCAGATCACGATACAGATTATCTGTTATAAAATCTTTTAAATCACTTCTTCCCATGAAAGATACATTATATCTCATATATGTAGTGTATATACTTTACCTAAAATGCATGATTTTATGTCTGTCAGCCAAGATAAATATAGGTACTGTTGGTCTGTGCGAAGGCTAATTAAGGTTGTTCCCACTCAGTGCCCTGTTTTCTCTTCATTGGTTACTGTTCTCCCATTCTTGCTGTTATCGGTCAAGTCTTGTGTTTTATTGTAACAAATTTATTTTTTTCCCTGGATCATTCACAAAATGTTATATAGTGTGGGGTCAATAACTAATTTACATAATTGCAGAAAAAGCACTTTTTTTTTTTTTTTTTTTAATTGGAGTGTCATGTGGTATCAAGTCTTGCAAAAAAAACCTATTACTACATCAGTTATATTATTGGACTGTATGAATTATTTTGTATAAATATTGGAAAACTACAATTTTCTTCTGACCTAAAGGTTTTGCGAGTATATGACTGATTCAATGAAGAATTTAGGTTCAAGTGAGTTGGTAAATTTTAAAAAGGCAAAAGGCTTAATTAATTTTTTTTATGCTCAAACGTTTAAAATTAGTGACAAAACAATATTCTTATGCCATACTGTGATTTAGAAGTCGTTAAAAACTTCTGAAATCATAAAGGAACATGCTGTATCTTACTAGATGAGATATGATGCAAAAATATATATATATATTTTAAACTTTCATGAAAAGAATCCTGACTCATGTGCTTTTGTCTGGGAGAATTAATCAACGTTCACAGTTTTTTTATGGGATATAAGACTGGTGGTTCTGACTGTAGGAACATGGAAAACTATGATACAGTATTGTCCAAAATTAAACAGCAGCAAAAACTTTAATTGAATAAATTAAACCCATATAAATGAAATATAACAAAATAATATAACATATGGTTAATAGGAGTCATTAGTAAGGTAAAAATATAGAGGGCCAAATGGACTGCTCAACATTGAGACTCATTTGCCACACGTCAATTTAAAACCCCTAATTTCTGCCCTTTGTTGCCTCTGCTGGAGGAAACCTTGCTGCTCTGGTGTGTAAAAGCAATCAGG
>VXAV01001447.1:26924-56327 GCA_013399715.1 Alectura lathami | reverse complement strand
TTTTTTTTTTTCCCATGATTGTGGTCATCAAAAAATAATGGTGCATCTTCTAAAACAGCAATTCTACAACACCCCAGTAGGATCTCAGAATATGAGCATACTCCTTGGTTTTCGCAACATTTCTGCTTGTGTGACATTTTTACAAGTACAGACTGCTGGTGTAAGGTCAACCATCTGATTATTTGCCCTGCAACTGATGTCACAAGGTGAGCCAAACTGGGAGGTTAGCTGTCCCAGCACATTCCCACAGGGCATGCCATGTAGTGGAAACCAAAATACTGTGGAAGGGCTGTGTACTCACACACCTCTTCAAGCAGGGCAGTTAAGCAGTAGGTCAGGAAGCTCAGAGTGGTCTCAGCACAGCATTACATTGCTATGTGGAGGCTCAGCTTAGATCATCCCAACCAGGTCCATTCCACTCACAGATCTTTAGCAAGACATATAAGGCCAGCTGGCTTTGGTACATCTTCATCAAGACAATGAATTGCTTTGATCAAGGTCCTCAACCAAGTATTCAGGCTGAGTTCTCTACATCTTCCTGCATCTTCCCTCCCTTCAGGCTGGTGGTGGCTGACCCAGTGCAGCCAACTTCTCCCAACACAATGTGCAGCTGCAGTGGTGCATGAATTTACTCAGTGGTCACTTATTTATGTGCCCAAAGTTAGATACTTCAAAATGGCTGAGGTCATTTTTACAGGCATAAACTCAGAACTTAAATCTTTCTAAACCACCAACAACTGCACTACAAATTTTGAAACTCTTTTGGAAAATGACCATTGCACCAATCGGTTGCACCACTGATTTCAAAGCCTGGGAGCTCTACATTAACAGAGAATATTCAGCAGAAAGATGCATAGTTCAACATGTAAACTCAGCGCCAGATTTTTCATTTTGCTTCTGAATATCCTGAATACTGTAGATTCTTTGAATCATAGGTGTGATTTGCTTAGTTATTTTTATTTTCATTACTTGTGCAACTGAGTTGTCTGTTTTAATTTTTTCTCCAGCACTGGCAATGCATAATAAATATTTCTCAACAGCAGGTTCTTACCCTATTGTGTTGAAAAAGTGTTGGCTTTCTTTTGAGTTCTGTTAGGGAAGAGGAAGGCTATTGTGATATTTTTGAGCAAGGAAAAAATTAAAATGATTTATCTGCAAATGAAATCTTTGCCTGATGAAAATTAATGCATGTAGATCAGTTCTGTGTTGTATGTACATTTTTTTTTTTTTTTCTGAAAAAAAGGAAGAGTTTTGTTGTGAACTCGCATATTACACTGAAAGACAAATGTGTGACCATGGATGAGCTGGGAGGCTTTGAGTCCTGGCATTGGGCAGATTCTGTGATGAAGGAAAAACTAGATGTCTGTATCTAAGGCTTGGTTTGGGATGACAGCTACTGACAAACAAAAAGAAAGTGAAGAACACACAGTTCAGATTCTGGTTTTTAACTTTTATGAAACTGAATGATTAGATCTGTCAAGATGTAGAATTTTTTTAAGACATTTCCTCTTTGTCATAGTCTAAGTGTGTCTCAATATAATCAGCATGTGAGCTGCTCTGCACAGAAGACTGGGTAATGACAAGGCACGTTTTTTGTATTACGGGATTTTACAAACATAATTCTGAAGTCAACATCCATCCAACAATTCACTGGAATACTGTATATGCATTTCTTCTTTTTCAGACACTTCAGAGGAGAATCCAAAGTAGTCTCTTGCAAGTACACACATTGAACTGTTACCTCCTGCTGTTGCAATTTCACTTGAGACCTGCAGAGACTTAAGTACATATATTGCTTTCCTGCTGGTTTTTTCTTATACAGCAGATTCATAGAAGTTAAAACAACTCAGCACCCTGCTAGTGGTGGATGTCTCTGGAGTTAAGAGCTCGTGCCTTTGAAAGAAGGCATGCTATCTGCTGCTTTTAGAGCCTTGGAAACTGCAGTTACAGTACTGAGCAGACGCAGTGCCACTAGCTGCATACCAGGATTACTTTGTGTCAGCTACACTTACGCTTAGATATACTTGTTATTTTCTAATCACCATTGCCTAACTTTGAAATAGCAGTTTGACATTTATTGAAATTAATATTTTTTCTCAAACTAAGATTTCTGTCCAATATTCATGAAAATTAAAATGATTCTAAGCAAAGCATATGGAATGTCTTTATGAAAACTGTTTGTGAGGGATAGGGTCTGACAAGGGAACCAGGTCAAGCAGCATGCATTATTTCTTGAGGGTTCTTCTGAGTGATGATCTTAATTTAATACTAACTCTATTTAAATCTCAGTGTGTAATTTTTTAATTAGGAATGTCTGGTAACTGGTGGAAAAGTACTTCTACTTAGGAAAAAAAAAAAAAAAAAGGCGTAATATAGCTAGCATGCCTCTTGACTTTTCCATGACAGTAAATGCACACACTTTTTGGCATATGTAATTATAGACCTCTAATCTGAGAGTTTGGCTTAGATTTTAAAAAGGGGGAAATTATTTATTACATGTGAAAAGGTCTGATCCATGAACTACTGGGCAGCTGCAGGATCCCTTTTCTTTCCCTGGGAAACATTTGAAGTACAAATGATTCTGAAAAACAGTAAGGCAGTTATTTTGGGGTCTAAATTTGCACACTGTTAAGCCCCATTGGAGTTAAAGGTAGGCACATGCTTAAAGTTTTTACTGAACTGGGGCCTCCAGCCAGTGGAGGAAAATAATCGTAATAAATGGTTTTGTAGAACCATTTATTCTCTCCAGTCTGAGTAGTTCTGATCTTCTTCAAAATCATTTTGAGTGTTTGATGTGATATTTGGAGAAGACAGTTCCAGACCATTGGCTCACCACCAAGTACATTGAGAACATAAATAAGTAGCTCATGTAGTGCCCCTCTGGTTGTAAAAGCAGATGAAAAAGATTATTATCAGAATCCTGCAAACTAGTCTTGCTGACTTAATTTTGGCGAAGAATGGCTGAAGAATTTACAGTTGGACAACGAAGCTTCCACCTCACGCTGCGTAGGAGGGAGAGGTGTGTTGGCCACAGCTCTGTGTGCACCTGTGCTCCTCTCCCACCCAGCGGCAGCTAGGCAATATCCTTGCTCTGGACCTAACTCGTGATTAAAACCAGACCTGACCTCATTGTCTGGAGAAGAATTGAGCTAGCCTTTATTAATATGTGGGTATTAATTTCACAAGTTACAAAGGATTGATGTGAAACCCTAGATTTCAAACTGCCAATGCTTTCTAAGACTGTGCTATACAGAGGGCAGCACAGTTAATGTAGCTGTTTCTTTACTGAGCATTTAATTAAATGTCTGCCTTTGAACAACAGATGTACAGCCACCTAACTCTTATCATGTGAAGATTTCTCTCCAACCACTTAAGTCTAGTGCTATTTTGAGTGGATGCTGACTGCCCATGGTGCCCTCAGCCACTCTCAGAGATGTGCTTTGAACTCTCTATGACCATGTTAGACCCACATCATTTACTCCTTTCCCCCCAGATATGTTTCTGGTTCATCCTGAAATGCATGAGTTTAGACAACTAAGCTGGAATGCATCTGGCTATTGCAGAAGCCAAGGTCTTCAGGGGGTTCACATCTGAAGATGCTCCAGAGGACTGAGATAGTTCTACTTGGAATTAATTTGGAAAAAAACCATGCAGAGTGTTATCCCATCCCTTGGACACTGTTTATGTAGATACCTCATCTGAAGTTCATGGCCCCCATTTGGTTTAGCAAGTTCTCTGTGCACCTACACAGGAGCTGATGTCCTACAGGAGCAAGGCTACAGCATTCTGCAAAGAATGGCCCCATAACCATGTGAATGTGAAAATACATAGCTATAAAGAGAAGAAAACATAGCAAAGCAAATGAAACCCCAGAGAGAACAGCTATTCATCTGTGAATTTGAGGGTTTAAAATTTTTGAATCAATAAAACATCACAGCAATTGCTTTTGGAAGAAAAAAGCAAGAATTTAAAATAGGCATTTAATTGTTCATTAACAGAATGAGATTACCTGTGTAAAATGACTGCAGAACCACTCTGCTTTGCATTGGCTTTTCTGTCACGGTGCAGCTGTCAAGTTCCTGCCCAGTTTCAGAGGAGTGGGTTAGGATTAGTGATGTTCAGTTGATGGGAGGTTGGAGCCAGCAACTCGCTGTGACTGTCCCCTCCAAAAGAGGGGACAAAGTCAAGCAGAGGTCTGTGTTCACATCTCCTCACTAGGACTAGGCTGTGACCACTGTTGGGGTACTTAAAATGCCCAGGATGGGCAGCTTGGTTGTCTGCCCAAGCAGTGCCCAGGTGCGGAGATGGTCAGACAGCAATTCTGGCTTCCCAAGGCTGTTTTCTGTTGGCAGTCTTTTTGTGACTTGCTTGCTAGTTTGCAAGTCATACCTCAAAGTCATGAAGAAATGAACAATGACTACCACACAAGACACCATAATTCTGTAGATATCACTTAAGACATCATGTACCCTTTCAAAAGTAATGGGCTTTAATATCCACCTACTTCCCGTGTCCAAATACCTTTAACGAGTGCCCATTTTCCAAGGGTCATTCTGAAAAGTGCAGTCTAGATCTTGGAAAAAAATGGTACATACTACCTTAACTGACTGCTTCTGACATGACAGAAATGAACATGTTCTTACCTGTTTGTTTGTTTGTTTGTTTTAAGTGTATAAATAAACCTATAATGTTAATAAATTTCACACAGCCTTTTAGAATTTACATACAAACAAAGGTGATGGTGCCTGGCAGTAGGTTAAACTAATGGGAGGCATTGAAATGTCTTTCTGTCAATATTGTTTAAACCTGAGGAACTCGTATGACAAAGCAATGTCAACAACCAACTTGAAGCCTCGTTCCTTGGAGTTATTCTCAATGATGAGCAGAGGGTGCCTGGCAGCAATTCTTGTCAGATTGATCTGGGAACACAGCTACAAAAGCACAGCAAAGGAGATCTGCTGTCTACATGGTGCCTTAGGGCCATGGCGGTACCTATCCCATGGAAAGGGGACGTTCGTTGCTCTGGTTTTGGCCTGGCTTGAAAGGTGCAGAAGGAACCAGCTTTGTCAACAGCTTTGTGAGCCATGAAGGCCTAGGCTGAGCCTCCCTGCTGGCTGCCTTCCTGCTCCCAATGCAGCCTGGGCCTCCCTCGCTGTCTTCCCTTCTGCAGGAAGGGAGCTGGCGCATCCACTAAAGGCACAAATTCCCCAGGGGAGGTGAGTACCATGATTTGGGTATCTGATCCTCCTTCAGAGAACCACAGAATGGCTTGGGTTGGAAGGGTCCCTAAAGACCAACCAGTTCCACCCTGCCCTGCCATCCTAACGGCACCTTCTCTGGTAGCCTACCAGAAGGGAGGTGAGAATGGAAACTGAAAGCGTAACAGTGATGAAGCTTAGTTACCCTGTGTAAAACAAGAGACAAACACAGACTAATGAGAAACAGAGTGGCCTGCGAGGAAGAGCTAAACAATGCTTGCACTATGGAGGAAACATGAGAAAGGCAAATAAGTTGCCAGCTGCGTGAGTTTATTGCAAGCAAAAAAAAAAAAAAAAAATCCAACCCCAAAACACATTTTGCAAGCAGTGACAGAAGCAGTATCTCTTGGAGGATATTGTTTTCACTGATTTCCACTGTGCTGGAGCAGTGAGGAGCAAAGCAAAAGGCTTGTTTGTCCTGCTAAACCTTTGGCTTACGCCAAAGCACAGACTCAGATGTCACACCTCACAGTGGCTCAACTGCCAGCTTAATGGGATTTAACACTACTGCAGAATTATGCTGGGTAAGTCCCCCATGCTGCAGAAGCACCTCCCGTGATTGCCACCACATGCACTTTGTGTGGATGTGGGTGCACACTGGTGCAGCCACATAAAGCAGGCCCTGCTGCTGGATTTCAAAATGGCGTCTGAAAGGAAGCTACTGCTTCTGCCTCCAGCAAGGGGCTAGGGAGAGGGACGCAGGATTTGTCACTGCCAGGAGCAATCACGGTGCTGGCTGACATGTACAGCCCTGCTCATGGCAGAGATGAGAGGAAATGCAGAGATGTGGGAGAATGGATGATGACTGAAACAATGTCAGGCTATGGGCAGACAAACAGGTGTTATATGTACAGCTCTAGGGCCAGCAAGTGACCTTCAGAATACATAGTTCCTGTGCTCTGAAGCCACTTTTGTCCACTTTTTCAGTATTCTTATTTCACAACTCCTAATATATCCATCTTCTGATGCAGTTGTTCAAAAAGAAATAAAAGGGACTGGTCTGATCAATTTTTTACTGCTGTCTATACTCTTAGGTTTTGCTGGGCCCCATGTCAATCTGCTTTTCATTTACCCAAAAGGCATTCAGCACGGTACCTTCATAGCTGCAGGCTTCCCCCAAGAAGCAGCAGGGCATAGATTTCCCCACTTGCAGTTTTTCTGTCAGTGCTCATAAGAAGCACGTCTTCAAGCATCTTTCTTTGTTCAGACCCCGCACAGGTCTGCTCCTTTAGTTGGAGCTGTTACCATGATGTGTCCTCAAAGGATGCTGCTCTGGTCACTCTCTGCTTTCATCTTTTCCGCTGTCAGATTGTTTTCACCCGTGATGCCTCTTGTCCATCAAATGTACTCTCCTGTAAACACCCTCAGGCAGGAAATCCATTAGCAGATGGACTCCATGACCTTCTCCAGAAAGCACTGAATTTACAGCTGTGTGCAGTGTGCAGAAGTGAGGGAGGGTTTATTTATTCTGCTTTGTTTTAAGATTTTGTTTTCTTCTGTGGGGAAATGTTGCTTCTTGCCCTGGGGAAAACTCATCTCTCTAAGTTACTTTCTGCACCTGGTTATCAACTTTTAATTTAGTATCTGCTAACAACGGGAAATCTGTATTTCAGGGGCTGCGCACTGACAGAAATAACTTCAGGCGCCCTGTCTGGAGTGCTGCTAGAACAATGAGGAGCAAGACCTCCTGTCACATAGGTGGAGAGTCATCCTTTTTTCAGGGAAGAGAGGAAAAAAGCCCTTGAGGAAGTTCTGCCAACAACAACCACTGGAAACAAGGGCATTACCACACCTGAAAAGTGCAAGTAAGCCATGAACAGCGCTGGTTAGCAGCCAGGCTGCCTGCACTGAGGGCAAAATGCAAGTGCTTGGGCTGAGACGTGGTCCCACCAAACTGGGTATGCACACGGGAGAGATGTCAGGAGGAGGACATACTTACCTTGATTCAGCCTTGCTGCTGCGACCCATCATCACTACTTGTTTTCCCACGTCTGCACACCTAGAAGTCTGATGGCTGAATTGCTTGTGCATCTGCTGCTTTACATAGTCCACCTGAAAATAAGCAGATGGCACAGACCTCTTTTTGACAGTGGCTAGGACAGTATTGCTGACACAAAGCAAGGGAGGATGATGAGAAGAGCAATGCTGGCAACTTTTATTTTATTTTATTTTTTTTTTGGGGGGGGGGTATAGAGGGGACAATATCTAATAAAAGCAGTGTGCTGAGTACCTGATATGGACCACTGCTGGGGGGGCTAGCAAGAGGCACTGAAAACCAGGCAGATATGTGGATGCAAGAGGCAGTGAGAGCGGCCACTGACAGCCAAAGCCACATTTGCAATGTGTCCATGAGGGAAAGGGCAAGAAACAGTCCTCAGGAAGAGTCCTAGCTGGAAAAAATTTTGGAGTTTTGAACGGAAAAGTCTTGTCCCCTGCTGTCTGAACACAATGGGGGAAGGGAAACAGTGCTTTGTACATTCTCTGCAGAAAAATAGGAGTGCATCAGAAAAATATCTGATTTCTTCATCTATTACTTCTCCTAATGGAAACAGTGTGTTTGTCCCCAGATTTTGGCTAACTGCTCAGATCAAAATGGTGACAGTGCTGCAGCATCATCCCACAGAGAACCTCACCGCATTTCTTCAGAGAGATGCTAGCTTCAAGTTCTGCCCTGGCAAGGTTCACTTATCCTTAGAGAAGAAAGAAGCCTCTGTTTTTTTGTTTCCTCCTTGTTACTATCCCTCTTTGGGAATGAGACAAGTTGGCTCCCCTGTGCGAGGAGCCAACCGCTGCCTGTCCTGCTGGCGGCTGTGGTCTGCTCCCCGCTGTAGGAGCCATGTCCTGGCTCTGCTACTCTGTGCGAGGACAGATCCAGCTCCCCACTCAGTGAGCCCACTGCTATGTGCCACACGTGAAAACATGCGCCCATGGCGTGCTGGAATGTGAGAGCTGGTAAGCATGGTTGCAATATACCTGACATAGCAAACTTTAAAGTAATGCCCTTGTTCATGTGTGCAATGCATAGTCAGGGCAGCATGACAGCCTCAGCAGATTTCTGTAAATTATAGTGGAATTGAAGGATTTGATGACTGGTGGTTTTATTATAATGTTCTCATTTCCAGTTCCATTATATTGTATGAATTATTGAAATATTGATAGAGCATGTTATCAAAAGAAAAAAAAAAAAAGGAAAAAGAAAAAGAAAAGAAAGCTTACAGTTCTTACAATTTAAACTGAAGGGGAAGGCACTGTGATGAACAGTTTGCTGTTTTTCCTGGTAATAGATTTCTGAGTTGGAAAGTACTTGCTTGCTGACAAGACATATGTTCATTAGAAATGAAAATGATACCTAACAACTTAATCTCTCTCTCTGGGAAACAACACAAAGCCCTCAAACAGACAGCAATGCAGCAGCAGAGGGCATTAGCAGTCTGTGTTTGAGGACTCTAATAGCAGCAGGATTTGCTAGCAGAGCCCAAAAGGACAATGCCATTTTAGCTAGTGGATGGAAACCCTTAAAACATCACTGTACCCGTGACAAGTCAGCGTGGTGAACCATTTTATGTTGCTGCATTTTCAAAAATAAAATATAAATAAGGCAAACAATGGCCTGGCATTGGAATACAGTAGGCAACATCTAACAGCAGCGATAAACCAGGCAGGTCACTTTGCTGCTCCACCAGGCTGCCTCTCCAGCCGAGGCCGAAGGGTACATGCTGGATTAAACAAAGCCATGTGCTATTTACAATGTGGTTTGAGTTTGTGCATGCTGAGGTTTGCAGTGCCCCTATGAAACAATAGCTCACTGAACAGGACAAATGCAGAACAGCTTACGAACAATGAGCAAACAGTAAGAGGGAGATGGGTTGTTTTAAATTTCATCCAGAATTCAAGGCAATTGCTTTCTTAATGGAAAATAAAAAGCTTATGAAACTGCTGGTACATTGTCACCAGGCGAGCAACCATTCAGCATCCTGGAAATTGAATTCAGATTTTTGGGAAGATTCTTGGACTAGTGGACAGAGCAACGTTGGATTGTGCCAATATTCCCTCATACTGTGGCCTTTGCTGTTTCCTTTAAAGGATTTTGTGAGAAATGAAGGGATCTAAAATGGCTGCAGCCTCAGATATTTACGAGTCCATTTCACATATCTTGCTCTCATTAGGGAATCTGGGAAAAACAGAAACAAAGAAGACAGGCTCATCCCTGTGCTGCTTTTCTCACATTTCATATCCCCTAAATGAGGACAAAGCCTCACCATTTCAGGGTCTCCATCCCTGCAGTTCTCCCACAGCCTGAGGGTAGGTTCTGTCATCACTGCAGAGATGAAGGTCCTTGGCCTGCATGTGAACGGCAACAGCGCTTTGCTTGGAAGTGCTGACCTCAGACCTTTGCTGCAGCAAATTTACCATGCTTCTAAGGTTGGAAGGCAGTTGCTACTTTGCCTCTCTTCTCCCTCATTTCAGTGAGTATTGGCCCAGTATCAGAAGACACAGATCCTAGCTTTATTTTTTTAGAGATGTCTAAACTTCCTCTGACTGTAAATCCAACAGAAACTGATAGTTTAACTACAAAGGTAATGCTTAGTTAGGAAAAGCAAATGAAGACAGAATTGGAGATGCAGGTGAAGTAAATGGTGCCTGAAATGCTATCTAAATGTCTTCACAGTTCAAAGGAGCTTGCAGATGCCCTTATATTTCCTGCCCCAGGATCCCATCTGTCACTGGCAGTATTTTCACTGAAGCAGAGGGCGGGTGTCCTCTGGGCCTGCCTGGGGAGGAGAGCGAAGGCAGCATGGTGTAGGAGGCCCTCCTGGCCTCACTTGCTTCTGCATCCACTGCCTCGCTTTTAGCAGCTCCAGCAGCTTGCCCTTGCTGGCTCTGGCAAGGAGCTAGATGTGGCAGCTTGAGATTGTGCCAAGCACACTTTTCAGTCCAGGCCACATGGTTTCATTCCCCAGTGACCTCTTGTGCCAAGTGAAGTCTATTTTCATGATCCTGACATGCATCTTGCACCATGGTTTCCACTTGGTTAGTATAAAAGCTCTCTTCCAGGCCATTAGCTGACCATTGACATTGTCTCTGCTTGAATGAGCATCTTCCATGAGTTTTGAGCAGCTGTGACCTGCCCCTGCTCTTTGCTGCTTGACTTGGTGGCAGGCCACAGCCATGGGAAGAGGCCCTGAGAGGCTTCATGCAAGCGAGGGTTGGGGCATTGGCACTCAGATGATGCACACGATTTCTGGGGTGTTTCATCAGGAAGAAGTGAAGGCAGATGTGTAATCAACGGCTGAAGAAAACGTGCCAAGATTTGCTCCTAAATATCAGTAAATCTTGCTCAGTCACAAATTTAACGTTACATCTTTGGGGCATGTGCGTGCTTGATTACTCTCTAGATACAAAGAGACCTTCAGTTTTTTGAACACATGGGAAACATTATGTCAGGGTGAAAATGTGGGCCTCACTGAAGCCGGGAAGGAAGTAGAGCTGAGGGTATTTTCCAGAGGTGTGGATAAGCGAGAAGATTTCATGCAGTTCATGTCAGTCATTACCTTTTATCTATGCTGGAAAGCAAAGCATGAGTAAAATGGATGTGCTAAGTTTAAACTCTTTTCCAGAAAGCTAAATTCATCCAAAGGAATTTTTTTTTTTTTTTTTTCCCCATGAAAAATGATCAGTAATAACTTTTGGAGTAGTTCTCCCACCCCTTTTAATGCAGCTGAGACTTCTTCCTTCCTTTTGCCATTATCTTCTCCAGAAGATATTGTCTTAACAGTTTCCCCAAGTGGAGCTCTTTGAAGGGGACTTCCCATATATATTCTTGCTAGCTGGTGGGTATGTTTTCACAGCAGTGCCGTTTGTGGAACTTGTTCCTTGCATGCTTGTTAAGGTACTGGCTATAAGAAGAGAGTTTTTGGCCGTGGTAGTAAAATCAGAAATGAAGCAAAATGACATTCAACAATATCCAGGTACATATAACTGCAGGACCTGGTGGAGGAATTCCAGTTTGAGGGTGTTTTGTTCCAGTGCTTCTGAAGTGTGCTCTGTGCTGAAGTCCAGGAGACTGACATTTCCCCTTTCTCCTGCAATGCAAGGGAACAGCACTCAACTTCAGTGTGCTGCAGCCCACAGATGGAAGAGAAATCTTCACTGACAGCACATTCATTTGCTGGTCCCTCTGCAACAGCCACAGTCGTTCCTGTTGCTTTGCTGGCCCGCAGTAATTGCACACAGGGGCATGATGGGGCAAAAGGCATGATGCCCTTTCATGTTTTAATGTAACTATTCACATGGAAGAAAACTGGAAGGTATGGATACCTCCTAAACTTTCAGGGAAATAAATCTGTCACCTGGACTTGAGGCCCAAAGCAATAATGGCAAGGTGATAACACTCTGCAATACAGTAGAAAAGGATAAAGCTGAACAAGGCACACATCTTGAGCTGTGCTGAAGATGCTCTCTTTCCAGAGGAATAATAGTGCCTTGTTTTTGAACTATGGATATTCTCTTCGTTTATTCTGACATACTATACCAAGAAACATATTGGTCTCACTAACGAATTATCAAGACTGACAAAGAGTATGCCCTGGAATATTTTTAACTAAAAAAAAAAAAAAAAAAAAGGAAAATAGGAAAAAAAAAATCAAAGTCCCCTTGGCATTATGCTAGCCTACTTTTTTTCTTTTTTCTTTTTTTTTTTTTTTTTTTCTTGAAACAACATTGTGGATACAAATGGATTAACACATAATGTTGAAATATTGTGAATATGCTGACATCTCATTGTTTTGCTCAGGAAATAGTTTGTCATTGTTAAAAAAAATGCAATATGACTGTTTCAAAGTTAATTAAGTACGTTGCAAGAATTTTTAAAATCTCAAGTACACCCACTGGTCAATAAACAACCATTGCTTCTTGATGGAAAGGACTTTCTGTATGGGAGTGGGAAAACCTCCAAATAATTGGTGGGTATTTATTCACAGTGTGAGATTAATGGTATGGTTGTGCTCAGAAGGGCCAGCAAGGCAGCCAGGGTGGTGAGGGATCAGCCTGAGCAATTTCTGTAAGGAAGAAGCAAATACAAAAAGCCTTTCTTGATAGACCTCATTATCTCAGAGAGCAGTTCTGCAGGTGGATTTCAGCATTAAGGCAGTCACTGAAACTGAGTGAGAACTATGTCTCACTGTGATGCTGCCACCGCAGCTGGGAAGTAGCCAGCTCCAACCCCAAAAAGCAGGTCTCCATCCCAGGCAGTGGAAGATGTGGGTCCTAGCCCTTCTCTTGCCTTGGCTTGGGCATGCCTCAACCAAGGGAGAGATAACAACTGAGTTTTCCGTAGATCTAAGAACAAAGCCAAAGCCCTGAAGGCACGGAAAGACCTTATTTTGTGAGCCCAGCTTAGGCTTACACTGGGACAGGTGTAAACAATTGGGCGTTGTGAAGCCTGAGGCACTTGGACGTGCCTAGGAAGCAAATCTTTAGAGAAGTTAGACCTTTAAGGACTTGGGGTTAAATGGCAGCTTTGTGAATTCCAGTGACTTTCAACAATGGCTGCAGTTGCCTGAAAACTCCCGGAGGCTTTGTATCTCTGCTGGGAATCTCACCATGTGATTTTAAGTCACTGAAAAAGGAGGTGACTTGAAGAATTAGTTGATAGATTTATCCCTTGTAATGAAATTCTCAGATGAATGCATCTCTTCTTCTGCTTTGTGAACTGCTGAAGGTAGATCCTGTTTCTGTCAGTGCAATAGTTACTGGAAATATTTGCTGAAAAGGTGCAGTGTGTGTGGTTCAGTTCGCAGAGCTGGGGACCACCAGGCCATGAGTTCCCACAAAATCTGTCACAGGCTATCTTCAGGAGCTACTGCAGGGGCTCAGCAGTAGGAGAGGGCAAGGGGAAGCCATTTGCTGCCCAAATCAGTCCCAGCATGGTGTGGAGAATGGGCAGGTCTGGTGGGACAGCCCGGGTCCTGCCTCAGTAAGCATCTAAGTGCTTACATCCACCTGCTCCTTTTCCCTCCCTGCTTTAATTTGTGCGTCATCTTCCTAAAGAGTACTACAAAATTCTCATCCTACATAGCACCTTTCTGATTTTCAGGCACCCAAATCTGCCTATGTTGAACAACAGCCACTCTTTAAATCACTATTTTTTGCTACTTAATCCCCTAAAAACCCTGTTTTCTATTACACATCTTCTCCAGAGGTGGCAGCAGTCACTTTGAAACAACTCTTTAAGGAGGTTTTCCTCACTTTCACTAATTAGGTCCAATTCTCTAGCTGTATTCAAGGTGCATTTATGGCACTCAGGTAGGACTACAGGTCTGCTCCTGGAAAATCCCTGTGCTTTGGCATCAGTAGGAGTGATCAGGTCCTAGCCTTTTCATCATTTGCAGCAAGCATTTGAATGCATTCCCGCATCCCCAGTAAATGCTCTAAGGGCTGGACTATTGGTTATTCAAAGTGGGTTTCTCTCATTGTCTTCTGGCAGAGGCAGTCTGCTCTGCATAAATGAAGTCCCATGACTAGGCATGTAAGCTTATGGCTACAACCCAACACATTGTTTTTTATGTGGAATTGAACAGCTCCAGCAGAGAGAAAAGAAACCCCAAGGGACAGTTATGTACTCACCTGGGATATGAATTCAAGATATGTCTTCCAAGGACTGGCACAATGTAAGTCTCTCAAATTCTTTTCGCTTGGTTTTATACCTCAGCCATCGGATGCACTGAGCCTTTATTTCCTGTGCTTTTGGCAGACGAAAACCACCTCTGGAGAGGTCTCTGGCTTCATGATCCTGAAGAAAGGGAACAGAAAGACAGCAGGACTTTCTCATTGTGCCTTCTTTTGTAGACTGTACAGGAAATGCATTCAGAGAAACAGAAAAAGACACTCCCTGGAGATTTCTTAAATTTTCTTGCAAATAAATGGAGACTGCGTTTAATTTTGCAATGCTAAAGAACTGGACGCTCCAACACCTCCTGAGGCCTCCTGAATGTATGAGCTGGACTAATTCAGCTAAGTCAGAATGCACTGACTTTGATTCATTCACCTTTTGTAGACTCCCTTAAAAGATAGTTGCTGTCTTCTGGCATACATTACATCAGAAAGAAATGTTAAGTCAATAAATATGTCTTCCTTAACTGGAGTAATATGGTTCTTAGAAGTAAGACTACCGTATGTTTGTTCAGCGCCTAATAAAACAGGGCTTTTATCTCTATTTAAGTAATAATTATAACATAAAATTGTTTATTTGAGTGCATATAACCATTTTTTCCCAAGTAAAGCTCTACAGCTTGCCTCTGTAGGTAAAATGTAGACCACAGGGCACAGATTCCTGCACCAAACAACAGAACAATGATAACAAATGAAGGCTAACATACAGCAAAGTGTGAATTTATTAAATAATGTATTCCTCTTCTTGATGTAACTGTGTATATCAGCATGGGTACCAGCCACTTCATTGACAAAAATCCCTTTTATAGGTAGCCATAATAGAAAAAAACAAGAATGTATTCCAAAGAAATGAGTACTGAAATAACAAAGTTTTGTCTTGTGACACAACCTCTTAAGTTGCCTCATGCTCTTATGTTGTGCCAGTCTGAATTTGTTAGATTCAAGTTGGAGATTGGAAGCAAAATTATATGATACTATTGAACCATGGTAATAATGCCTAGCACATTATTTTGAGGGCAATCTCTGCTCCTTCTTTCTGAATCTGAAATATATGACAGGAGTTTCACTTCCTCTGAACTAAGAAATCATAACTGACAGCAAAATCTGTTTTCATATTCTGTTTCCATTCAAAATGTGTTAGAAATGTTAATGAATTCCTATCCTTACGATTAGTAAGTAGTAACATTTCTGTTTTACAGAAGTAAATTAGCTGCAGAAGACAGTGTCAGGACTATCAGAGCATGGGCTAACTGTGACTATGGTAGTAGTGTTGGAATATCTCTATTGAAAATTTTGCCTGACTGAGTAAGCTTGGTATTCTTCATCTGCTCTTTAGAGCAGTTGGACTGACACAATATGTTTCCCAATTTGAAATATAAGTCCTTGCAATTCTTTGTGTTTTATTCTTGAATTTTTTCTGTGCCCTTGAATGTAATTCTTAACTTGCAAGTTAAACTGTGAACAACAAACAAACGAAAAACATACATGAAAACAAAACCAGGCATTTTGTTTTTCTTTTGTAGGTAGGACTGGCAGTGAAAGTTGAAAGCAGTCTCTTTAATGACATATTAAATGCTTTCTTCTCTGGCTGACTTTCATGCTAAAATGATAATAATAATACAAATTAAGTAAAGGAGAGAACAGTAATCTTTTCTTAAGTGGAATGGTATTTTCCTGATGAGGTAAACCTAACTGACATCAAGAACAGCTTAAGTCTGCCAACTGTATGCTGATATTGGCTGGCTGTGCCTTTTCTTCAGCCACTGCCATAACAGATTTAAGTCATCTTCCACACTCTCCATATGGCACATGGAATGTAACTAAGAGCAATAGGATGAAGTAAACAAAATGGGGGGTTCAGACATTGCGGTCAATGTAATGCTGGAATGGACCTGTAAGGAAAGTATTGAAATTCATGGCATTTGGGACACTAAACATCAGATATGACACTACTAACAAGAGAACAACATACCACAGCTTTCAGGAGGAAAGGGAAACATTCATCCCTATGTACAGCTCCATGACATGGCTGAAACTCTCAGAACATGGTCATGTGTCTGAGAAGACCAGTAGTCTTGTGAAGACACAGAGGGAAGCTGACATGGCTGAGTGGTCACTGGTGGCGTTGGAGTTCAGAAACATAGTAGAGTTATGTTTCTTGTTGGACTAGCTACGTTCTACTTAGCAAAACAATTGAAACAGGGTTTTTTGTTTCTTTCTTTTAAGAAAGATGGAGACTATTGGAAGGTGTGGGTTTAAGAAATGACAGACCATAAAATGATAAAAGGCAGTGCAGAAATTGGCCATCTATGTATCTACTGTGAAGACAAGAGGGCTGGCTAAACAGACATCTGTCATGCTAGTCTAGGGGACAAGAGATGTATGAACACTGTTTCTTCTAGGCTCCAGGAATGAAAGGATGAAAAGTATTTCTTTCATCTATTTATTTATTTATTTATTTATTTATTTATTTATTTATATTAGGAGCTGATTTTGACAATAACTAAAACCTAATTATAGCTATCCCTGAAGTTTTAAGCCTTTATTTTCTTTCTCTCTCTCTTTCTCTCTTTCTTTCTCTCTTTCTCTCCTTCCTTCTCTCTTTCTTTCTCTCTTTCTTTGTTTTCCTAAGGCTTTATGAAATGTTCTATTTGAGGAGTTTGTCTTGAGATTTTTCATATGGTTGAATCCTGTGGAAAATTTATTGTCATCAGGAAAAGGGGTGAGGGGTGGTGAAGAAGAAGAAAAAAAGTAATCACATGAGTTTTCTTCCAGACACTTTTCCAGATATATTTTCCTGCTTCAATTTTCATGGGAAAATCTCTCTATGTGGTTATACATCTATTTTAGTGTTTTTACTTGTCCGTATTTTGTTTTTGTAGCTGTATTGAATTTTAGCTTAGAAACTGTAATGCTGTTTGTTGATGGAGAAAGAAACTATTGGAAACTGCAGTGATGTAACATTTGGAGAACTGCAGTTAAGAACGCGACTTCTCTCATCACTGATAGCCACAGCAAGGATCAGGGCTATTAAGGCAGCAGCTGTGATTACCCAGGCTTTGTGTTAGCCCAAGCAGAGAGCTGATCACTCCTCTATTTGCTAGCATGAGGTATCCAGAGTCCACTGGGAGATCTGTCATGAAAGCAGTGTTTTTGCAGTTACCCAAGACATCAGTAATTCTTTTTTTTTTTTTTTTTTTTTCCCCTACCTACTACAGCCCTAGAAGTTCATAGAATCATAGAATCATTTGAGTTGGAAGGGACATGTAAAAGCCATCCACTCCAACTCCCCTGAAGGGAACAGGGACAGCTACAGCGGGATCAGGTTGCTCAGAGCCCTGTCCAGCCTGACTTTGAAGGTCTGCAGGGACGGGGCATCCACCACCTCTCTGGGCAACCTGTGCCAGTGCTTCACCACCCTTATTGTAAAGAACTTTTTCCTTACATACAGGCTAAATCTCCCCTCTCTCAATTTGAAACCATTTCCCCTAGGCCCATAGCAACAGACCCCGCTAAAGAGTCTGTCCCCTTCTTTCTTGTAGCCCCCCTTTAGCTACTGAAAGGCCACTATCAGGTCTCCCCGGAGCCTTCTCTTCTCCAGGCTGAACAGCCCCAGCTCTCTCAGCCTGTCCTCACAGGGGAGGTGTTCCACCCCTCAGATCATTTTTGTGGCCCTCCTCTGGATGCAGTCCAACAGCTCCATGTCCCTCCTGTGCTGAGGATTCCACATCTGGGCTCAGTGCTCCAGGTGGGTTCTCACCAGCGCAGAGCAGAGGGGCAGGATCACCTCCCTTGCCCTGCTGGCCACGCTTCTTTGGATGCAGCCCAGGATGCGGTTGGCTCTCTGGGCTGTGAGGGCACACTGCTGGCTCATGTGTCCAGCTTGTCATCCACCAGTACCCTCAAGTCACTTTTGGCAGGGCTCTGCTCAGTCCTTTCATCCCCCAGCTTGCATGAATAGTGGGGGTTGCTGTGACCCAGGTGCAAGACCTTGCATTTTGCTTTGTTGGTGTGAGGAGATGAACTGGGAAGCATGGGAGGGCAATTGTTCCTGAGACATCTAGAAAGTCCTTGTGGTGATTAAATTGTTGTCTAAGAGTGTCCCCAAAGGAGTCGATGTTCTTACCCCTTGTCTCTGGCAGAGAACATGGCAGGGTGCAGACCCCACACATTGCAGCTTGAGAGATATTTCTGTGACTGTATGGTCATCATTGGCCAGAGGAACTTGAAAACGGTATTACGCAGCAGTGGTGAATTAAATAATTTTACTTCTGTCTGGAAACTCTTATCCTTTTGGTCATACATTTGGGGCTCAGGAGAAAAGGTGTCAGGCAATCTGCGAAGGGAAACTCAGAGATTAAATCAGTGAAGAAAAGCAGGCCATAGGACTCACTCTTCTCACGTGGATAAGTAACGTGCTTTGCTTTTTCCAGCTGGACTTCACCTGCCAAACAACCTGTTGAAGTGGAATTTGTTTAAAGCCTGGTGTTTTTTTAACCCCACATGAAGGTCTGAGATGAATGCTTCCAATTTTTTCCCCTCAAAGTTAATATTATATGTTACGGAATTATAGTGACGGAAAAAGGTAAATAGAAATCTTCTCATGGAATCAGATGCTCAAGTTTAACAGCGAGAAATACTGGAGCTCTACATTCCTGGAATTCATTGCAGTGGAAAAACTTATGCTGACAGAGAAAACAAGTGATTTTTTCTGTAGAACACAAATGAATTTACAAGCAAGGCTGGGCAATTGTTAGAGAAGCTGAATTCACAATGTCTGTCAATTTATTTTCTTGTGTCTCAGGGTCTGGTTGCAGGTCTGGGGCAAGAGTGACTACATTGTATGGATTAGAAGTGACTGATGAGAAAGTGACAAAAACTGTTTGGGAACATGGAAAAATGTCCTGCTAATGGGGGAAGAAGTTGTGACGGTTTGTGTTAGGTCTGTGTTAGGGAGGAGAAGGGTAAAGAGGAAAATCATGAGAGGGCATCATCGGACCAACAGTTTCAATAAAGATGTTCAGAAGAGATGATAGCCGCTATGCTCTGATTCTCATGACACAGAAAATGGAAGACATTCAATTTTAAAGGTGCAACACAAAAAACACAAGTGCTTGTTCCTGTAGCATGGCCTGGGTGTGGAGTCACTGACACTGGATGCTGTTAAGCCTAGAAATCAGAAAGACTCAAAGATCATTTCTGTAAGTAGAGTACTTTGAATCAGGTGCTTTTGACAAGGTAATATTATCTCTTCAGGTTTTAAATTAATCTCTAATGTCTCATAATTAATAAGAAACTCCTACTCAATGAATCACCCAACCTGGCCCTGTGCAGCAGATTGTGAATCTTCTCTTTAAGCATTTGGTACTTTTCAAATCCCTTCTAGCAATGAAATATCTGGGCCTTTATATATTGTTGTGTGCCTCTGGCTTCACTGTACTCTTTGGGAAACCATCAGAAATTTTTCTGCAATGTAAAAATGGATTAATTGTATTGTAGTTCATTTAACAATGATTTAAAATGCAGCAGCTTGAATATTGTCTCCTGCTTTTGTTTTGAAGTCTTTTATGGCTTATAGTCACTGAGCAGATGTGTTTATACTGCAGTTGTATCTGTTGTACATGTCCGTTTACTGATTCGTACTGGGATAAGTTCATATATTCCTACAGATTATGGGTTAGCTTTATGTCACCACTTTCCTGCTTTTTCACTCTTTAAATTTTAAGTGGTGTTATTGACTTATTGAAGTGTGGGCTGAGTTCCATAAGCTGTTGGTAACTTTGGCTTGACTGTAACACAATAGCTACATATGGATGCAAGAGCTTATACAGACACTTACATAGCAGGTTTTCTTTNCTTTATTTTCATTTTTTTTTTTTTTTTTAAAAAACACTGTTGCACAGAGCACTGACATTGTTGCCTTGATAGTGAAAAGCCGTAGCCTATTGTACAGGCTGGTGATGAGTTGTTATTAAGTCAAAGCCCATCTAGTGATGATTAATGGTATATCAGCATCACCCAAAATATAGCCCTTCATTGCACACAAAAATGTGATTTGTTTCATGAAAGCTAATTAATTGTTTCAAGCTCTGACTGACCTGGTCCGTTCGTCCAGTTTTTAGCAGTGACAAAGGGCTGTTTATGAGAATGAATGAATTAGTGCTGGAGACATAGGGGGTTTCATTGGTTTCATTCTCCTCACCATCCTTCTCTTTCCCTTTGCAGTCTTGCAAAAACCTGCTCAATAGTGGACTGGTTTGCAAGCTGAAATTTCCACAGTCAGACACTGTTGACAGGGATAGAGACTGGGGAAGGGAGTTGGGACTGTCAGTTTTATAATCCAGTGGTGTTGAAAAGTGTCATTGTCAGTTCTGTTATTTAGAAGAAAATTCTCAATTTGACTTAGAAGATGATGATTTATTGTGTAAAAAATCTGAAGTGTCAGTGTCTGAGAAGACAATATGTGTAAGTAACACACCAGGCTCACTGTTTTTGCATATATGAATTATCACCAAGATGTGTCTTAGCTGAGCTCCACATCAAAGAAATAATTCAGTGGCCTTCACAGGCAGGCAGTTGTTCCCCCCATCCTCAGCCTTTCCAGAAACAGGAAGAAGACAGAAAGGTTCTGGGGCCATTTCTGGAAAATTTTGTTCTGGTATCCTTTGAAATGTAAAGTGGAATTAGCGGGACAATGCGCAAAAGCAAAGATTTGTCCTGATGTGCTATGGACTTGCCTTGCTGTGTGACATTGAGCTTGCTTCTGTTTGCCCTCCAGAAGCATTCAAGCAGAGAGTCTTTCTATGATACCTCATCTGAAGCTGATGAGGCAGGTAACTCTGCCTGGCTGATAACATGGGATGGAAACATCCAAAACAGATTCAGATCTGAGGCCAGATGCTCGTATCATTTTTTCACACCCATGGTGGTTTCCCCAGCTTCTATGAATGCGCCAGCATGAGAAAAGGGACTTAGCCTCTGTTTCACTCATGGTCAATGGTTGTTAAACTGGTGCAGACTCTTACAGTGGGAGCTAGGGTGAAGAAAGAAAAATAAATCTCTTTCCTAAGCCAGTACTGCTGTTAGATGCTTCTGCTCTCTTAGAAATTATACTTTCTTGAAATGTCTTCTGCATAAATATCTGTATATTTGTGCATGTATGTATCTGTCTATTTATTCATTTATCTATACATCTGTGTTCCTGTGTACACTTAGACACCGACACTCCCTCATCACTGCCAAATGATTGGGCATTATGACCTTTGCATCCAAGTAATATGGGTACTGGTAATTTTATTTAAAAACAGAGGTGAGCTGTGAAGTCTAGTAATCCTTGAAGCACTTCTTAAACACGCAGTGTGTGTGAAATGTCACAATGGTCCCTGAAGATATGCAGGCTAATAAACCAGGCAGGACAGTCATATCATGTTTATGACTATACATATTCCCCCATGAAATAAAACTGTACAACTGTGATTGGAGGCAGAGAGTTATCAGCTGGAAACAGCTGTGCTGCTGAAACACCCGGTGGCAGGCTATATAAATATTAACAAATATACCCCAAACTCAACTGTGTCTGTATTTATATATGTTTTGTTGCCAGCTGAGGCAGCTGTCAAGAGGGTTGACTTTAGGGAAATGGATGTGAGTTAGGAACTGCAAAGTTTGAAGCCTCTTTATTCATTTTGCTTGTCCATTAGCATTTAAAAATGTGTACTGAAGGGATCCATCAGGCAGACAAAGCTGTATACTGCAGAAAGCCACAAACTCATTTTTTAAAGCAGTCTTTTAAAAATGATGAACCACCTACTTTGGGGCAGATTGATTTCAAGAGGTTTTCTTGCAAGGAAACTCTTGTCTTGCAAAGCTTCAAGGACTTGGTGTGTTACAGAAATGTACTTCTCTTCACAAAGACCAGCCCAGGGATTACCTCTTTGCTTACACTGGTACAAATCAGGATCCCGTCGCCTGAAATTAATGGAGCCATGCTAGATAAAAAAGGCATGGGAACGGGGACCCAAACTGCTGGTGTTGCTTCAGCTTTTCTGGTAGCAAAGGGAGAGGTCTGCAGCCCCCACGAGCATTACATGCACCTGACCATACTCCAGATTTGTGTGATGCATCAGGGGCAATACATGGGGTGTCCCCAGGCAGACCCCCCTGCAGATCCTGCGGGACTATGTGGGGAAGCAACTATGTCCTCTGATATTTAGGAGGTTTAGCTCAAAGCATGGGATGGAAACATAGTACTCCTGGCTCTTGTTCATGTACACTTTCCTGTGCTCTCTCAAAGGGAGGGCATGGGAAGCAGTAAAAGGAAAATTCTCAGGTTCACCAACAGGCTGGTTTCAGTAAAAGATCTGTTCTCATTAAAACATTCTCTGTGCATTGATTACATGGGCTATGCATTCTGATTTTAACATTTGTTAGCTTCAACCTTTTTTTTTTTTTTTTTCATTCTAAAGCATGGGTTTACTTTCTGCCTCTTTCCCTACTGTCCTAAAGCCTCTGTCCCTGCTACAGATGTTCTACATCCAAAAAGGCTTCAATGTTTCAGTATTTCCTTCTCCTGTGAGTCAGACAGAAACACTGACAACTTTATACACAGGTCAATATTTGAATAAATATCTTGAACTGTTTAAAACTTTGTCCAGCTGATTTTCTTTCAGCTTTGCCTGTTTCTTGCTAGTTGCACTCTGATATTTTCAAAGTGGGATGCTTTAGTATGGCTAGAGATTTTTTTGTGTTTTTCCACCTAAGACTCCACGGGTTTTATGGGGAACTCAGTGCATGGTTCTGCTGAGGTTCCCTCAACATTGCTGCATGCTCTGGGGGTACAGAAGCCCACAATGAATTCCTGCAGTGTGCTTTGGGATAATTATACCTCTGCCTTGATTAAAACTAGCAAAAAAAACCCCTAAAGCCCAGGTGCCTCCGTGTTTGCAGCCTCATGCCAGACAGCCTTTTCTGGCAGGGTGGGCTATTGGTGGGAGTGGTGATGAGCGAGGTGTACATATGAGTATTGCGCGTGTTGTCAGACTGGATGCCGACAGACTGCATGAACTGTGGTCTTACATGCTTCAGATTTAATCTAAACACTCTTCTGACATGCATTTACTTTCCATGCTGTTATGCACTAAGCTGATCCACTGTGGAAACTGTGAAGTGAATTGGGTATAGCTGAAACAGAAAGGAAAAAAGAGCTTTTAACACTATTGTTTTATATAAAAATAGTAGCTACCTTGTAACTTCAGAATTCTGTTGGGTCCTTTCCGATCATAAAGGTTTGGAATACATCATTAAAAGATATCAGCTGGTGAGCTTTTACAGAAATCAATATCATCTTTCAAGATACTCAGATACTCAAATACCTCTTAGGTAATGGAGTTGAAATTATTTGTTAATTCTTTTTCGTTTCTTTCTTTTTCTTTTTTTTTTTTTTTTTTTTTTTTTTTTTCCCTGCACTATATATGGGATATCAGCTGGTGCCTGGTTTGCAATTCACTTTGCTGGCATTTGAGAGCATTTTGTGTTGAAACATCGATTCAAATATTACATGCAGTTTTTTTTCAGTAAGTGAGATTTCGCTTCTCCATGAGGATTTGTCCTGTAATGAGAGGCAAGAATTAGACTGGAAAACATTAGGTTGCTGAGCGGATAGATCCTTTTTCTCACTGGATTAGGTGAAGTTTTGACCCACCAAAGGCCCGAAAAACGCTTAACATTCACAAGACACAAGTGCTTTAAATTAATCACCTGCTGAAATGTTTTGCATATTTTGAACAGAATAAACTGTGGAGAGTAATTCTGATCTAGGAGTTAACACCATATGGAAGTAAATTGCCACCTGTACATGAGTGACTATGTTTATAAGGGGAAAAGATAACAATACAAGCTTCCCAGGTGTGTACTCTTGTTTCTCTTCAAAGTAATACATATCTGAGGATAACACTTGAATTATTTAAATTATTTCATAAATATTGAATGGAAAACAAAGCCAAGAATATCAAACAAATGCTTCAGACAAACAAAGAAAGGTATGTTCAGGGAAATTTAAGCAGCATCTGTTAGGAAGCATGGGTGAAGGAGCTGGCAGTATTTCAAGTGTTTGCAAGATGTGTTTGTTTTCTCATATCTCCAATTTACTCTAATAGGCATATTATATTCAGGCACGAAAAAGTAAATCCCATGAAATTAATGCAAATGTTCAGAACACGTTATAGTGAGCTTGTACACATCTAAGCATATGAAGACTTTGTTTCTGTCTATTTAAGCTTGAAGAAAATATAAAGCTCACATGGAGAAGATTTTCTTATTTTAAACACAGATGTCTAATGACTAGAGTTTAACCATCTTAAAAGTAAGGTTCTTACTCATCTAGACTTCTTGATAGGCAATGAATACAGGTGGCAATTGTATCCTTGGTATACAGATAGGAGGAATTGCCTCTGAGGCAAACACAACTTTTTGCATTAATTAGTAAGGTCATTCAGTTTTGCAAATGCACTGTGTTCGGAACTGTTTAAATGGTATGAGGTAAAATCTACGTGAGGTACAAGTTTTCACTTTAGCTTCTTGCCCCTTTTCTTCACCTGCCTTTGTGTTGGCCATTTAAATTAAATTCATTATGGCTGCTGCTATCTTGCCTTTGTTGCTCAAAACTTTGTTGCCTGTTCAAGCAATGCCAATAATAACAACAATGGTGTGAGGGCTAATTTCATGTAGGAGAAGGAGGAATGAGCATGTGAAGATTACAGACAGCAGAATTACCAAGCCAAGTGCTATAGATGCTGATAAATCATTCCATGCCATTCTATAATTGCATTTACTCTGGATTTTTGCAAAACCAAAAATCATTAATGAAAACATTATAACAAATTTACTTTCAACTGTGACTGTTCAACTGCAAACTCAGTTGCATATACTGCAAGCTACGTCCACAGAATAACAGAAAGGTGGACCTTCTGGACTCTGAGGTCCTGGGAACTCTTAGATGTAGTATTGAATTCTAATTCTTTCTTCTGGGACAACTTCACAGAACAGTGATGAAAAAATACACACTGAAATAGTGAGTAAAAGGAGTAGAGCCCAGATACACTGCTATTGTAGCTTCAAATTTAGTGTTATTACTAGCCAATTTTTAACACTAGGTTTCTTAATTGGTTTCTTTATGCAAGTGTAAAGAGATTTGCAGAAGAAAATGCTGATTCCTGGGCATAGTTCTCATGGAGGATTTCAGAAGTACAAGGACTGGAAGAATCAGGCAGGGTTCCTGTGCACTGTTGTTTAAGTCTAGTATTGATACTTGTGAGGCTAAGAGAACAGAGTATGTCTGTGACAATGTGTTGGTGTCTTCCATGATGAGATGTTGATGAAGAACTTACTTCAACTATAGAAAGCATCACACTTGTAGCCTCTGACCCTGCTGAGGGACTTCAATCACCATGACATCTGCTGGAAAACCAGGACAGCAAGGTGTAGGCAGTCTGGAAGACTCCTGGAGTGCAAGGAGGATAATTTCTTAATCTAGGTGATAGGCAGTTCAACCAGAGCAGGAGTGATAGTGGACCTGTTTCTTACAAACAATGATTAACTAATTAGACAGGACAAGACTGGTGTCATATTGGGCTGCAGTGATCATATCCTGGTGGAATTCACTATCTTCAGTGATATGGGCCAGGCAAAGAGTAAAGTCAAGAACATTCATTTTAGGAGAATGAAATTCCAGTTTTTTAAGGAATTAGTGGACAGGACTCTCAGGAAAATTGTCCATGAGAATAAAGAAGCAGAACAGAGCTGTCCTCTGTTTACAGACATTTTCCTTATAGATCAAAAGCTCTTGTGCTCTTTGATTAAGAAAGCTAAAGAACAGCTGGAGATGAATTTGGCAAGGAAAGTGAAAAATAATAAGAAGGGCTTCTGCAGGTACACTTGTCAGAAAAGGAAGACTAAAGACAACGTACTCCACCTCACCAGTAAATAGAATAGGAGAATTAATGACAACTGATATGGAAAAGGCTGAGGTTCTCAACAATTTTTTCCTCACTTTTCACTGGTAATCACTCTTAACACACCTCCGAAGTCCCTCAGACTGAAGGATCTGGGAGAATTAAGTCTGTCCCATAGTGAAAGAAGATAAAGTTCAAGTCTGCCTGGGGGATCTGAAAATATACAAGTCCATGAGACCTGATAAGGTGCATCCCAGAATACTGACTGAACAGGATGGTGAAGTTACTAAGCAAGTCTCCATCATATTTGAAAAGTCTTGGAAGTCAGATAAAGTCCCCAGCGATGAGAAAGGAATATCACGCCGTTTGTGATATTTTTAGGAAGAGCAACCCGTTGAACTATTAACCAGTCAGCCTCACCTCCGTGCTTAGTAAGGTCATGGAACAGGACCTCCTGGAGGATTACCAGGACATTTTTCTGGAAGCATATTGAAAACAAAGAGGTGATTAGGTAGCTGACATAGGTTCTCCCTGACTTATCTATTGACCTTCTATGATGGAGTGACTTATTCAGTGGACATCTGCTTAGAATTCTGTAGAACCTTTGATACAATCCTGCACAACATTCTTGCCTCTAAATTGGAGAGATATGGATTTGATAGGTGGACTATTTGGTGGATAAGATATTGTCTGGATGTTCAAATGGAAACCAGTAACAAGTTGTGTCCCTCAATGGTCTGTACTGGGACCAATATTAATTCATATCTTAATTAGTGAGATAGACAGTGGAATTAGGTGTAGCTTCAGCAAGTTTGTGGATGACACTAAACTGAGTGGTGTAGTTAACATACTAGTGGGATGGGATGACATTCAGAGGGACCTTGGCAGGCTTGAGAGGTGGACCTGTGCGAACCTCATGATGTTCAACAAGACCAAGTGCAAGGTTCTGTGCCTGGGCTGCAACAATCCCTGGTATCGGTACAGACAGGGTGATGTACTAATTGAGAACAACCCTTCAGAAAAGGACTTGGAGATAGTGGTGGATGAAAAATTAGATATAAGCAAGCAATGTGCGCTTACAGTCCAGAAAGCCACCTGTATCCTGGGCTGCATCAAGAGAGGGGTGGCCAGCAGGGAGAGGGAGCGGATTGTCCCCTTCTACTCTGCCCTTGTGAGGCCTCACCTGGAGTACTGTGTCCAGGCCTAAGGCCCCTAGCAAAAGAAACATGTGGAGCTGTTGGGTCCAGAGGAGGGCCACGAGGATAATCAGGGAACTGGATCAACTTTCCAACAAAGAGAGGCTGGAATTGTAGGGGCTGTTTAGCCTAGAGTAGAAAAGGCTTCGGGGAGACCTTATTGTGACCTTTCAGAATATAAAGGGGCATATAACAAAGACAGAGGCAGATTTTTAACAGAACCTACAGTGGCAGAATGTTGTGGTTAAACTCTGCTAGGCAACTGCATCCTGGGCCACATCCAAAGAAGTGTGGCCAGCAGGGCAAGGGAGGTGATCCTGCCCCTCTGCTCTGCACTGGTGAGACCCCACCTGGAGTCCTGCATCCAGATGTGGAGTCCTGAGCACAGGAGGGACATGGAGCTGTTGGACTGCATCCAGAGGAGGGCCACAAAAATGATCTGAGGGGTGGAACACCTCCCCTGTGAGGACAGGCTGAGAGAGCTGGGGCTGTTCAGCCTGGAGAAGAGAAGGCTCCGGGAAGACCTGAGAGCGGCCTTTCAGTAGCTAAAGGGGGGCTACAAGAAAGAAGGGGACAGACTCTTTAGCAGGGTCTGTTGCTATGGGCCTAGGGGAAATGGTTTCAAATTGAGAGAGGGGAGATTTAGCCTGTATGTAAGGAAAAAGTTCTTTACAATAAGGGTGGTGAAGCACTGGCACAGGTTGCCCAGAGAGGTGGTGGATGCCCCGTCCCTGGAGACCTCCAAGGTCAGGCTGGACAGGGCTCTGAGCAACCTGATCCCGCTGTAGCTGTCCCTGTTCCCTTCAGGGGAGCTGGACTAGATGGCCTTTACATGTCCCTTCCAATTCAAATGATTCTATGATTCTATGAGCATCACGGTCTCCACGCCTTATCCTTTTGGGCTATGCCACAGGATTTAACATTGCAACAAGCTCCTCTCCTTGCTTCTGCTCTAGCCTGGGCTTGTCCATTTGCCACTGTCCCTTAGAGGTATACTTTCTCTGGCATGGACTTATTCATGAGTTACTGTCCCTTAAGAGTTCTGCCTGCTCTGGTGTGAACTGATCCATAATTGCTTTGAGGTCCACCTTCCTGCCCTGGCACGGCCTTTTTGATCAGCCCCAGTCCCTTCAGAGGTTATGTCTTATCCATGGCCTCAGATGCTTTGAGATACTCTGGCAATGCCTTATCCACGATCATGGACTCTGCAAGGTGTACCTGCTCTGGCACAGACTTTCCATGGCCAACAAATTCTTTGAGGTGTACCTGGTCTGGCATGGACTTATCCATAGCCACAGACATTTGTCAGTATATGTTCTTTCACATGTACTCATCCCACAGGACAGGAGATAACAGTTTTAAACTGAAAGGTGGGATATTTTGACTGGATATAAAGAAGAAATTTTTTATGATGAGAGTGGTGAGGCACTGGCACAGGTTACGCAGAGGTGGATGCCCCATCCCTGGAGGCATTCAAGGCCAGGTTCAGTATGGCCCTGGGCAACCTCATCTTGTGTGTGGCAAAAGTGCCCATGACAGGGGGTTGGAACTGGATGGGCTTTAAGGTCTCTTACAATACAAAGCAGTCTGAGAACCATCAGTTGTTCAAAACATGTTCCAGGATTAGGATTTGAAGTTTGTGTCTTTATAAAAACAAAACATTTTTTTTAGAAAGTTTTCCTTGTTAAATGTCTTTTTAATTTCCCTGACAACCTCTGATTTCATGATGAGGATGCAGATCACACCTGACTATCAGCCACTGTGGTACCAAGAAGTGGCAACTGACTTAGTGAAACTAGAGGGATTTGCTGATTGCAGGCTAATTCAAATTTCAGTTCCACTTTTCTTTGGGGATAGGACTTCTTGGATAATCACTTATCTCATTATGCTGGCACAAATGCCAGCCATTTTTATCTGTCTGGTCCACAGTTGAAAGTTCTTGTCTGCTACAGTGCAGTAACTGCTGTTTCATGTGTCTACCTTGGCAGTAACTAATGGGAGAGTTTTCAGTGTGAATTTAAACAATTGTTCAAGCTTTACTAGTCTTAAGCTACAGATTTTGCCTAATTGTGGAAAAAAGAGTAAGCACTTCAGGGTTTGTCTAGACATGGCTCTGTTAGGTGCATGTCTCATCATGTGAGTTACTCACTTTGATAATATTAATAAATGGGACCAAGCCAAACACAAGACAGTTCCATTAAATTCCCTGAGCTCTAGGGTGGTTATAAAGACAACATGCTGTGCTATGTTAACATCTGACCAGCGAAACAGTTTCCTGATGCCAGCTTTGGATTTGAGCCACAAAACCAAGGACAGATGTTACAAAAAAAA
>VXAV01001447.1:11518-26909 GCA_013399715.1 Alectura lathami | reverse complement strand
TATATATATATATATATGTTACACTTTTGTAGGGTCAGGGTTATCAAGGAGATGTGATTAACAGTCAGTTATATTTCATTTTGACACTTTTGTTCTGTAGATTACACAGTACTCATAGCCATGATTTTTCATTGATTTAGTGAACTGTGCAATAGTTGAGAACAAAGGAAGGACCATTTTGAACCAGAACTCTTCCTGGAAAACAACAGGCATGGACTGCTGGTTTAGTTTGAGGTTGTTTGATGTGGATGCTACAGACACTGGTATCTTAGAGGGCAAAGGGGCCTCCTCATAGAGGTAAAGGTTGTAAATGCAAACAAGGTGTTCTCAGCTATTCACTGATTTCCAAAAATGCTGAAAAAACTGACTTGAAAAGTGCATCAAAATGATTTTTTAGTCTTTGAAGTAGGAAGTTATTTATAATGGAGAGTGATCTCTGGCGGAATGATAGGGTGGCAGTGTGAGTGAGTGATTTGAGTCAGAAAGACGCAAGGTTTGTAAAACGATGTCAGAGTGCTGTAAGTTGGATTTGTGAGCTCTTTATTGCCTGAAACATGGGTATTCTACTGCTACCATTACTTAGATACTGCTTCAGTTCTTTCTTCTGTACAAGCACAAGCACCCTAAGCAGCAATACAAGTAATACTGATTTACCTGGTGTGACAATGGCTAATGAAAAACAAAATCCTAGGCAGATCTATGCTTTCAACCCCAAACAATTGATAAACAGAGATGTAAAACCCTCCAGGCACAACATTTGTGTATCCATTGAAAACAAGTACTTAAAACCTCTGTTCATATGACTTAGGTGAATGTATCAATATTGGTTGTCATTGTTAGAGACTCATTCAAAATTTCATCAATAACTGAATGAAATAGATTTTGATTTTGATGTGTTCTGTCCTGCTAGCTGCAGGAAACCGATGAAGATTTGTCTTGTGAATCTTCTTCTGGCATCTGTTGCATGCCAGAAGGTCTCTTTTTCCTTTTTCTATATTTACTGCTCTCCTCATTAGATTTTACTATCAGACGATGTTTTGATCATTAATGTTTCATGGCAGCCATTCAGAGAGACTGTTATGGCTGCTCTTCAGGTTAGCAAACCCCACTTCTGAGCCACCTCCTTACCTCAGCTGTCCGCAGCTCTCTGCAACTGGAATGGCATTGATGGAATGTTGGTTTGGTTACCTTTCCCTCAGCCTTACACACTAACCCAAATCACAGAAAGGAGAGGGAAACCAGCCATGGATAACTTATTGACAGATCTGAAGAGCCCAAAATAAAGTATGTCTCCAGCTCATCATGGTAAACATGATTCCTGGACTGAACTCCTAACATGGGCTCTGTGTTGCTGGCATCCAGTCTAGTCCAAGAGCTTAAGGTCCTACTGATTGGAGTACCAGAGCATTGGGTTTTCTGATGAAAATTAGACTTTTTATGAATGAGTGGGCAGATGACTGGTGGAATAACAGAGAACAAGGAATGCAATATCCTGCGCTGGGCATCAACAGCCATTTCCATATATAACTTCTGCCTAGCCCATGGTGCTGTGGTATGGGCAGTGCTTCCTAAGCTCAGTCTCTCATTCACATTTATCATTATGTTCCCAAAAACTCTTGTTATCTATACTTTCTAGAAACGCCACACTCCGTGTCAAATGCAACAGTGGGTACTTAGCTGGCCTAGGAAATGTTTTAGTAACAAACACTTGCAAATGTTGCTTTCTTCCTAGGCTGGTATTTCAAAAATGATTTCAGCAATGTTTATGTACCTAACTCATGTTGACTGCTTGGGAAATTCCAGCTTAGCATTTGAAAAATTTTTTTGTCACTTGGTCTGCCACTTCCTGTGTTTATTTGCTTTTATTTTGCTAAGAGACTGTAAAAGGATGGAAATTTTCCTTGTAAGTAAAAATAAATCTTCATAATTAATTACCTGAATTGCAATGTGTTTGTCATTGTTTGTAACTGCTGATCCTCTTGATGTATGTCAGCACTTTTTTGGTTCAAATGTCCCAAGAATAAGTCACAAGAACAGTAGGAGATAACTTCATTGCAACACTGCTTGGAAAGAATAGCCAATATAATTATTTTGCCCCATTGCTCTTTACTCTGGCTTAAATAAGATTAAGTCCTGTTTTGCCACAAGAAAACTGAGTAACAGGTTCATTTGCATGTCAAGAGGAACAGCTTAGAAGCCTCCTCTTCTGAACCTTGATCTGCTGTCTAATCTGTTCATCTTTCTAGTTGCACAAGTGAAACTTTATTTCACGAAGTAACTTGAAACCCAGGTTTGTTCCCTCTTAATGAATGCTTAATCTTTCTTTGAAAAAGTGAAACAAAGTTATAAAATAGAGATTCCTTTCATATAACAGTTGGGAAAAAAAAAAAAAAAAAGCAACAGAAAAAAAGAGAAGCTAAAATGTAAATGAAGAGTATAAAGTGTAAATGGAAAAAAAAATTGTGAACTACAGGAAACATTAACATATATTCCTTAAAGGAAACAATCTGTTGTGGACATAAGATTAAATATTTACAAAAAGCAATGAAGGAAGTCATCAGCCCCCTAAAGACACAGAGTTAAACATATTAGTTGTTTCCCAGTGTGTGGGAAGGAGACAAAACACCTATTCAGTAAAGAAGTATGCTCAAAAGATGTTACACAGGAAGTAAACTTAAGAAAGCTAGGCAGAAAAGCAGTGACTTCTAGTGCCACCAGAACATTTTCGCTTCGCTTGACCAAAGACGGAAATCAAATTTTATGGGATTAAACATTATTATGAGAATGGAGTTCAAACAAGGTGGTATCTCTTTATCTTAAGCCTGTCTCTCAAGCAGCACTGAAACTACTCCCTATAGCTCATGCAGATTTTTTTTTTAAAGAAACAAGATGCTGCTTAAGAATGAGAGGGAGGCTGAAGAAGGCAGTGAGGAGTTTGAAGGTGTAAGAGCATCAAGGACAAGCACAGCAGAGTACAGAGCATGACTGGCAGGGCAATGAGGGAGCAATGCTCTACTCAGGGCACATCACCTCACTGACCACTACTGCACATGACATTTGGCAGCTAATACACTTGGGCTGAGTTCTAGTGCAGGCAGAATTTGACACCCATGGAGTGAGATCACGCAACTAAAGGAGTAAAAGAATCAAATGAATGCATCTCTGCAAACTGAGAAGTGCCTGTTGAGAGCAACCCTCTGTCTTTCATGATGCACTGTAGTGGCTGCTTCTCTGGATAGTGTATCTGCATCGTGTTGTACCAGGCAGCTGGCACTGGGATGAAGTTTGTCCCTGTTGGTGATGCTGTGAATAGGAAGGATAAGGAGGCAAAAAAAATGGAGAAAGTGTAATGGAGGCCTGTCAGCCTGACCTCGGCATCAGGGAAGGTTATGGAGCAGATAATCTTGAGTGCAATCACATGACATGTGAAAGACAATCAAAGCCTAGCCAGCATGTGTTCATGAAACGCAGGTCCTGCCTGACCAATCTCATCTCCTTCTACGACCAGGTGACCCGCCTGGTGGGTGAGAGAAAGGCTGTGGATGTAGTCTACCTAGACTTCAGTAAAGCCTTTGACTCTGTCTCCCACAGCGTTCTCCTGGAGAAGCTGGCAGCCCGTGGCTTGGACAGGTGTACTCTGCGATGGGTAAAAAAAACTGGCTGGGTGGCGGGGCGCAGAGAGTGGTGGTGAATGGAGCTGAATGCAGCTGGTGACCAGTCACGAGTGGTGTTCCCCAGGGGTCAGTGCTGGGGCCGGTCCTGTTTAACATCTTTACTGAGGAGCTGAATGAGGGGATTGAGTGCACCCTCAGAAAATTTGCAGATGACACCAAGCTGGGAGGAAGTGTTGATCTACCTGAGGGAAGGAAGACTCTACAGAGCAACCTGGACAGGGTTGAGGCCAGTTGCATGAGGTTCAACAAGACCAAGTGTTGGGTCCTGCACTTTTGGACACAACCCCATGCAACACAACAGGCTTGGGGCAGAGTGGCTGGAAAGACATGTGGAGGAAGAGGACCTGGGGGTGCTAGCTGACAGACAGCTGAACATGAGCCAGCAGTGTGCCCACGTGGCCAAGAAGGCCAGTAGCATCCTGGCTTGCATTAGGAATAGTGTAGCCAGCAGGAACAGGGAGGTGATCATCTCCCTGCACTCAGCACTGATGAGGCCACATCTTGAGTGCAGTGTTCAGATTTGGGCCCCTCACTACCAGAAGGACATTGAGGCCCTGAAGCGTGCCCAAAGAAGGACAATGAAGCTGGTGAAGGGCCTGGAGCACAAGGCTGATGGGGAGGGGCTGAGGGAACTGGGGCTGTTCAGTCTGGAGAAGAGGAGGCTCAGGGGAGACCTCATTGCTCTCCACAACTGCCTGAAAGGAGGCTGCAGTGAGGTGGGGGTCGGCCTCTTCTCCCATGTGACTGTGATAGGACAAGAGGTAATGGCCTCAAGCTGCACCAGGGGAGGTTCAGATTGGATATTGGGAAAAACCACTTCTCTGAGAGAGTGTTCAGGCATTGGAACAGGCTGCCCAGGAAAGTGGATGAGTCTCCTTCCCTGGAGTTGTTCAAGAAACATGTAGATGTGGCACTTAGGGTACAGTTTAGTAGGCATAGTGGTGATGGGTTGATGGTTGGAGTAGATGATCTTAGAGGTCTTTTCCAACCTTAATAATTCTATGAAAATGCTTCTGACCAATTTTTTTTTTTTTTTTTTTTTCATTTATATTTAGGTTAGATTTTAGGAGGAAATTTTTTACTCAGAGGGTGGTGAGGCACTGGCACAGTCTGCCCAGGAGAGCTGTGAATGCCTCATCCCTGGAGGTGTTCAAGACCAAGTTGGATGGGCCCTGGGCAGCCTGATATGGTGGGAGATGCCCCTGCCCATGGCAGAAGGTTGGAAGTAGATGGGCTTTAAGGCCTCTTCCAACCCAAGCCGTTTTGTTATTCTGTGATGAAGACTGGTAATATGCAGCACTCTTAGGCTTTGCATTTGTTCTTCTGGGGCAAATATCTTTTGCTTTTCACTGATGTTTTGAAAAATTTCAGTTTCTATCCAATGCAGAATTAAAAGATATTTCCAAAATCTGTTTGCTACTATGTTTATTGTCACCATTATATTATTATGTATCTCGAGCAACTAGAGAAAAGGAAATGAGGCATTTACTTTGTTGGAATAAAGGGAAAGAGCAAACTTGTCTTATGTCTTTAGGCTGGATTTTAGCTATGCAGCAGCTTAAATAAAGTGAGTTATAGCACAGGCTTTGTTCAGTTAGGTGTGCAACACCAGGAACATGGTACGGGTGTTTTTAGGCTGAGGGGTCACTTTGGCTGAACCAAGCATAGGTGCGTGAGTCGGGAGATGAATGAGTCCTGCCAAAGCATTGTTCCATGTACCAGGGGCACCTCTGGGGCTCTGCTTGCAGCCGTCCTCTGCCCTGAGGACAAGCAAATGTGCTGGTGGCTTGGAGGTAACATGCAGAATGAAACTGTACTGAGGAAACAAAAGTACTGAAAAAGTGACAGAAGTCTACACAGGAGCAGGGGAAGGACAGGGGCTACGACTATTACCAGGATGCTGTGGGCCATGGGAGTCTTACTTACTAGATGTTGCAGATTTAATAATTTTTGGCTTTGACAGCTTATTCATCCACCTGCCTTTGTCTTTCAATAGTTACCTTAAATTCAGTTTTTGGGATTGGGGAAGTGGGATTAAAAATTGGTGCTTATGGATTTTTTTTTTTTTTTTAATTCCTACCTTCTTACTGGAAATGTAAATAATAAGCCCCAAATCTGTCTTGCTTTTTGATTTACAACAGCACCCTAACAAGGATTCACACTTGGACCCTACTTTTTCAGACACAAAGAACAATATAGCTACACGTTTTGGATTGAACAGTTAGCTGATATTCGTGAACTCGCAGATTGCTTCAGTCAAGTAAGCCAGCTGCCAAATAATCCTGTATATCTCTAAATACTGACACTCTCACGAAGTAAAAGTAGGTAGTGTCTTTGCTCACAGATCCAAACCTGTGTTTGTTAGCTCTGGATTGTGTTTTCCTCTATAGGCTACACACAGCTGTATATTTTGCTCTCCAGTAGTTCTTTCCTCAATTTCTCCATTTTCATACCCTCTCTTCCTCACTGGGAGAGCACCATGTTGGAAACATTATGGCCTCTACAGAAGACCTTGTCTTTCTACCTGTACTTTGATCACTGCATTGAGCAACAACCTTTGTGATTATATTTAAGCAGTCAAACAGGTTTCCTTTTTCCTTCTTAAAAGGAAGTTCACATCCAATAAGTACAACAAAAAAGATTTATAGTGAACTCTATGCTTCTTGAACTAACGTCTAAGGGCAGCCCAGTATGAATAGCAAGCGGAAACATAATCTGAAGAGGACTTTTCTGTCTGAGTGTTTGAGGTAAGAAATGAGAGAGATGTATGAAATCATTGAATTCATGGAGGAAAAGCTGGGGCAAGGGGGATCTCTCAACCTTCTGTGGACCATTTTGTGGATGTCTCTGATAGAGAAGTTTGCACTGTGCCCATGCTCTATGGTACTCACTGCTACGAGGTGTAGAACCTGAAAAAACTACAGACAACTTCAAAAACTACCCACATTCTGCAAAAATGTGCTTTTTGGTACAGTAGATGCAGTTTCCAGTTTTGGATACTGGGTGTGAAGATCCTTTGTGCAGCTCCCATGCCCTGTGCAGTGTTTCCTGATGTTGTTCACAGCCATGTCCCTGCTGCTGCTTTCAGCCTTCTCCTTGCCTTACTGCCTTCATCTCCTTATTGGCAGCTTGCTGACCTGTGTTACTTTCTTTTTCCCTTGATGTGGAGAGTCTGGGGACATCTGATGGTTGAAAATTGGAAGCGGATAACCAGGTTCATCAACCAGAAAAAAAATTGTAACAAAATAATAAGAAAATAGGAGAGAAGTCAGATTATAATCAAGCTCAGCATTAAGGATCCAATGGTAGGTAATGCTCTTATAAAAGTGCATCCAGGCCTCTAACTTATTCAAGAGAAATATACTGCTACATGGTTTTCAGTTTATCCAGCAAATCTGATTGTGTTACAAGACAAATTATTTGCTGCATAGGCTGCCACTGCCAGCCTGCGTTTTGTGACTGCTCAGACTGTGCTTATCCCACACACTTTTTCCATTATTCTTTACCAGTGCTAGCTTTACATTTGGTGATTGTTCTTTGGGAAGCATAACAAACAACATTTAAAATATATAATCACTGCAATGAGCAGTGGCAGCATTTCATCTAGTTATTTTACACCTAGCTAGAGCTGCTAGGACACACTCCAAAGAATACTGTATTGGAAAAATTATGATGTCATAGTCGATGTTTTGCTTATTTCTCCAGAATAAACGAACATCATCATGAAACTCCAGGAGGAAAACATGGCTATCCTGGAGTTATGGAGCTATTAAAGCAACTGAGACTAAAGTTTGCATTTGTCAGGGGTTATTTGGAGGTTACCATCATACACATTTATTTGGAGTCCTAAATATGGGCTTAAATGTCTCGCTTAAATAGTTTTGTCCATAAGGAGGTTGGTTTGGCTTCTCTTCTCTGAAATACTGTAGAGCAAATGTATTACTGAATCACTGCAGATTTTTTAAAATTCTAAGGTTACAAAAAGAATAATTTCTTTCACAATTTTTCATGTAGAGTGCTTTAAACGAAAGCTGTCATTTCTTCCTTAAGATGATTTACCCTTCTATGTTCAGCTATTGTGCATTCTTTGAAGCACAGCAGGAGGGGGTCTCTATCAAAAGGAAGACAATTTCCAAAATGCTCTTCATAATTATTATAATAATGGTCTGTTGCTGCAATTTTCAGGCTCTACAACTAAGCGAGTGATGAGCTTACATAGACTGATTATTTACAGCAGGGAGTGAAACAAAGGCAAAGATGTAGCAGGAACACAGAACTTGCCATAGTGTACTAGATCACAGCTGTGGAGCCATGTGTATTGCTTTTGGCAGCATCACCTGTGGGTCAAGACTAAGAACTAGCTGAAACACTGCACAATGTTTTTTAGCAGGGCAATGCTTCTATCCTACTCCTTTTGCTGGGTGTAAATGAATGTCTTTAAAAAGTGAGTTTTCTTAATTTATCGTACAGTTATGCTACACTGTGCAAACATACTTTCTTTTTTTTTTTTTTTCATATTTTCATCAGATGCATTGTAATTTCACAAAGAATCATCTACTTCTCTTTTATAATATCTTGATTAGTTCTACTGTGTTATTCACAGTTTTCAATATCTGCAGTATCTTCTGTTCCTTACTTGTGACCTTTCCAAGAGAGTACATATATCTGTAGTCTTCTGTTACTACGTTAAGCTTATTGTTATTCTATCTTTAAAATACTGTTCTAGGAAAACTATCCAATTTCCTTCTACTGAAAGGGCCATGTCTGTGGTAGTTCAGTGGATTTTGTTTCTTATTTAAATTTCCTGACAGTAAAATGCTTTATTTGTGTGGTGTGCACTGTTTCAGTTTCTAACTCAAAACTTCAACACTCACTTTTCATTTCTGTCTGCTCTGTCCCATTTGTTATGATGAAGAATCTCAGCTTTTAGCAGTGTGCTATCTGCAGAAGGATGACTGTGTGTTTCTTTTGCCAGTAACGAACATCATTCTTCATCGTGCCTTTTGTTTTCTTCATCACTTTTTGGGCTGAGTTTCATGATGTCCTTATGAGTTCTTTCTAGTCTAAACAGCGGTTGAAGATGCACAGCATTTTAAATGATAGTTCATTTATCAAGGGTTATTCTTATTTCATGGCTGGACTGAAACCTCACATTAAATTTTTATAGGTCAGATACATATGTTGATTCTGAAGACAAGATCATCTTGTGAACGTGTGATTTCAAATATTTTCTTTCCACTTGTCATTAATTAGCAAACAAGATCTGCTTTTAGTTCTTCACATGATTGTTCTGATAACCGAAGTTTTATTTTTCTTTTGGACAATACATGCGACTACAGTATCTATTTTAACGCTGAGCTGCTATAAACTGGAGATTTTCTTTTCCATTAATGAACCTCAAGTTCTTTCAACTGTTCCTGAGCTGCCAAAGCAGAGGGAACTCAATGATTTCAGTGAACAGAGTTCTTTTGTCTTCTTGGTCACTGGGCCAGTTCTTTCTGTGTTAGGTTTTCCAGACAATTAAGTGGATGTTGCACACTGTTTAGATAAATGGTGGATGCATTGTTTCTCTATGAGGAAAGGCCAGAAAACTTCAGTCTTGGGTCATAGACCCGGAAACATTCATAAGCATTAAATTTGCCTTAAAAAAGAAAAAAAAAAAAAAAAAAAGAGAGAGAGAAAAAAAAAGGAGCTTACATAATGATAGAATATGTTTGACCATCCCTCTCAGTATCTTGTTCAGCATTATTAGCATGTACGGTTTGACTGAAACCCTGTGTATTATTTTGCTTGGTTAGAATCCAGACTGCAGTGAGTCAGTTGTTCACTGCCAAGGTTAACAATTCATAGGACAGACAAGGGAGCTGACAAACTACTTCTTACATTGTTCTTCCATTTTCTTTTGTATGTGTGTGCTGTTTAACATCTCAGTTGGCTACATGGACAGTTGAATTGAGCGCACCCTCAGCAAGTTTGCAGATGACACCAAGGTGTGTGGTGCCATTGACATGCTAGAGGGAAGGGATGCCATCCAGAGGGACCTGGGCAGGCTGGAGAAGTGGGCCCATGACAACCGCATGACGTTCAACAAGGCCAAGTGGAAGGTCCTGCACCTGGGTCAGGGGAATCCCAAACAGAAATACAGGTTGGGCAGAGAATGGCTGGAGAGCAGCTCTGAGGAGAAGGATTTGGGGGTGTCAGTTGATGAAAAAACTCAACAGGAGCTGACAATGTGCACTTGCAGCCCAGAAGGCCAACTGCATCCTGGGCTGCATCAAGAGAAGCGTGGCCAGCAGGGTGAGAGAGGTGATCCTGCTCCTCTGCTCTGCCCTCATGAGACCCCACCTGGAGTACTGCGTCCAGTTCTGGGGCCCCCAACACAAGAAGGACATCGAGCTGTTGGAGGGGGTCCAGAGGAGGGCCACAAAGATGATCAGAGGGCTGGAGCACCTCCCCTACAAAGGCAGGCTGAGAGAGTTGGGGTTCTTCAGCCTGGAGAAGAGAAGACTCCAGAGAGACCTCACTGCAGCCTTTCAGTACCTGAAATGGTCCTACAGGAGAGCTGGGAAGGGGTGGTTTAGGAGGGCATGTAGTGACAGAACGAGAGGTAATGGCCACAAACTGGAAGAGGGGAGATTTAGGCTAGATATTAAGAAGCAATTCTTTCCTGTGAGGGTGGTGAGACACTGGCACAGGTTGCCCAGAGAGGCTGTGGATGCCCCCTCCCTGGCAGTGTTCAAGGCCAGGCTGGATGGGGCTCTGAGCAACCTGGTGTAGTGGGAGGGCTCCCTGCCCATGGCAGGCGGTTTGGAACTAGGTGATATTTAAGGTCCCTTCCAACCCAAACCATTCTGTGATTCTATGATTCTGTGTGTCTTGTTCTTGTTGATCATCTTTCCACTTCTAAACCACCATTTGTGAAATTTCCAGATATCCTGCTTTTCTTTTTCTGCATTGTCTCTTGCAATGTTGATTATAATTTTAACAAAAAATTATTTTGAAAGTCTTTGTTTAGGTTTTGTTTAGAAAATGAGTGTATGTGTACAAATATAAGAGAATAAGTATAAAAGAAATGTTGTGTGATTGTTGTTCTTTTTTTCTTAGAAATCAAAATAACCACTCTGAGAACATATTGGAATGATTTCAAATGCTGCATTTATCACTGAATAACTTAAAAGGAACACCTTCTTTCGTAACGTCATAGCACCTTCCAGTCTTGGAAATCCCACACCAAAAAAAACCATGGTACTTACAAACCTAGGGTTGTCTGCTGATTTTGTAAATTTCGGAAGGCTGATTCCAACCTTTTAGTTTTTAGGAAACAGTGAATGTCAGGAAGGCTGATTCCAACCTTTTAGTTTTTAGGAAACAGTGAATGTACAGACCTGGGAGACTTCATACTGGACTTCAGGAATAGGCTGGTAGCTCATGGATTGTGTCCAAGCTTGGTAGTTTACTGCTTTGTAAGGAGAAGAGTGACTAAGTGGTGGGAGAAAACTGACTAGGTTGTTACTCTGTTAAAGGGACTGCCTTGTTCCTGACAAGTGTGTATGTGTACAAACGAAAGAGGCATGTATGTTACCTGAGAGGTCACCTATGCAAGAGTTATTCTTGTTCTGTTACGAAGGTTTTCCTGTCATTTCTGCAGTGAAATAGGAGGTGGTTACTGTCTGCTGCACATAGTTAGTTCTGAAATCATTGTGAGTGTAGGTGTAAAGGACTGATGGGAGGATAAGTTTTATACAGTAATCTTCCTATGGCTTAGTGTAGTGTGAAGGCAGACAAGGGCACTTATTGCAGAGACATGGGGATACCACTGAGTGAAGCAGAGCTAGCTGTCTGGGTGAGTGCTGCATCCTGTGATTTCTCAGGAGCCACTGAATCTTAACAGGAACAGACAAACTATTACAAACTGAAGTTGATTGTAGCAAGTTTCATGACACAAGCCCCATCAATGTATAACAAAGCTTCTTGTTTTTGCTGTTCTGTGGTCAGAGAAGTGCATGAAGATGCATGCTCTTTAGCCTGTTCCTCTGCACAGAGACACCACAAACTGCACAGGACATCCGGTCTGCACTGATACCAAGACCAATAACAAGATTTGCATAATGTATTTGTAAATTCATTGCTTCCCTATTTATACTGCCAGGAATATGTACCTAATGCTTCCAACATATTTTGTTTGCTTCAAATTAAGACAGTTACCCTGTTCTACTTCCTTTGGACACAGTCTTAATGTCTAATAGCTGTGTATGTTCCTTTATTTAGCAGTTTTACAATTCCATATCAACTTCTTGTGCCTCTGCCACTATAATCAGTGATTATTTCCCATTTCCTTCCTGTATATTTCTTTGCCCTTAGATCCTTGTAGCACTTAGCATGAAATGTTTTATTTCAGAGGTGATTATTTGATAACCACCACAGTGAAAATGGTAGATCTGGAGTTCAAATGCATCTGCTGTTAGGTAAATGGTGCCATGTGGTTCTTAAACTTTTCTAATCCTTACTGTACCTTTTGTTATAATAAGATGGGAATTACGATTGTGCTGTGAAATGTTTGGAAGGTTTCGTAGCTAAATGGTATGGTGAGAGAAATTGCAGACGTGGTCTATGTTCCAGCATCTTGACAGTTTACTTAGTGGTAACCATAGATTACTTTTTCCTTCTCATCCTTAAAACTGGTTGTCTCCTACACTGTGTCTCTGTGCCAGCCAGTGTTACCAGCTATGTAGAAATTTGGACACAGTTTTCAGCTCCTCTGCCTCATCATGTATCTAGAGAGAGGGTACTTGGGTAGTCCTCAGTTAGGAAGGATGAGCTCTGACCAAGGATTTGGTATCAGTAAATCACTTTACATTGCGAACAATTTGAAACATCCAAGGCTTTTGTACATAAAGCAACCTATTAGGTCTAGGGCTGTGCATGTGATGGAGTATGCTTTGAAGATGAGCAAACACAGAAACTCAGCCTTTGGAGACACCTGTTAATCACCTGTCCCAGGCTGGTCTTTGCACAGGATCAGCTACAAGTGAGTCTTTATCTTCCCAGGTCTAGCTGTACAGTTGCATATTTTTTCTTGACTATTAGGCTATTACAACAGGAAGTCTTATGAAGAACAGGCTCCTTGTGTGTTTTGCAGTTATTTTTGTTGTTGTTTGATTTGCTGCTAGGTTGCAGGGAAGATCTTACTGAAGGATTGCAGACTTTGTTATGTGATACTGGCTGTACACTGAAATGAACCATGGGTCTACATAAAGCTCCTGGTCCAGCTGAATTCCCCATCTGTCTTTGCCAGGGCTCACCAGCCCTGATACCCCTACTCCCTTGGCCCTGCTCCAAGGCAATCCCTTTTCCACACCACACGCTTTATATCTCTGTTTTATATTTCCTAGTTTTTGACGTCTTCCAGTGTTGCCCTTGCATTGCTTTCATACAACACATGTGGCAGGCAGGCAGAAGGAGAGTTTGACTGAAAGAACATGTGGATTTTGTAGCTGATAACAGCATATATCAGGTGGAAGAAATTGGAGTCACAAAACTTCCTCAGGTCCTTGCTTCTCCTCCTTCTACCTTCACAAAGGCATGTCTAGGTCACTGTTTATGGTTTTGTTCTTTCATCTCCTCCCAAGGATAACATGCCTTGGTAACTTGCAGTTTGAAAGCCTGAGTTTACTGCTCGTGTTTGGAACCTTGTTGTGTTGTTCAGAGTACTGCAAATCCTGCCCTAACACAGTCTGAGTAGGTGTGTGCGCTATAGAGTCTATAACTAGTTATCAGACAAAAATGTAGGGCACCTGTTAAACTGCTGTAATATCAGGAAAAAAAATCTGTATATTTTATGCTCTAGTGGTGTGGCACTTCCAGAAAATATCTGAGATAGGTTTGTAGATATTGATTTTTCCCTATGGGACGAAGGTATGGTTGCTACTGTGACACAGTGAGCTGCTGTATGAGCAAGTACTCAATAGTATATGCAATGACAGCAGTAGCAGAACTCATTTGCTGATAGTAATCTTTTTCTTACATTCAGGTACGTAAATACTTGACATATATTAATGTACATACAGTATGTACATTCACCTCCTCCAGGGAGAAGTTCAGTAGGTGTTCCAGAAGTTGGGAATGTCCAAAAATCAGTACAGGCCAGCCATGTTATTAGCAGTACTTTAGTGGATTTACAGAGGGTTTTCCTTAAGAAAGCTGCTTCTGAAGACAGAGAATCAGAAACTGTCCATTTAGGATGGTTTGAGTATGTTTCATATCAATACAGTGGCAAAAAGCAGATATACGAGTTCAAAAACATGTCTTACAGTAGTATAGCACATTGGTTATGAAAATAACTTTTAGTATGTATCTTTTGTGCTTTCAAGTTAGCAACATTTACATTGTGTGCCTTACCATAGTTAAAACTTTTTTTTGCCTTTTCTGTCATATTAAGTAACTAACGTAATCACTGAACCCCTTTTACATATGATATATGTCTTTTCTTGCCAACAGAATAACGTGATTTAACAGTTGTGCTTCACATTATACTTCTCTACAAACTGGAAATCTGGAAGATAAATGGTGTGATAAACATTGGAGAGGAACCAAATTCCAGGAAGACTACCATTGCCTCTGATATGTAAATCTGATTTACATTAACTTTTCCTTTAAATTGACAGTTAAGAAAATATTAAAATGTGGTTGGATGGCAATCAGACTTTCTCTATAATTATTTCACCGTTTCCTTTGTCACAGCCGCTCTGCCTAGACTTCCTTTCCAAGGAATCCTTGTTACATCATAGCTGGGTGAGAATTCTCTGTTCACACCAAGTATTTGTTTCACAGAAGTTGGTCAGTGGTTTATTTTCCAGACATGTGCTCACTTACCTCCACCCACTGAAAAAAATGTCATCTTTCCAAAGGTGATGGCTCTGAGGTTTACAGTTGCAGTTGCTTTTCTTCAGCTGGCAGTAGATCTGTAAGTTTTATATCAGTCTGACTGGTTAATATTCTAGCCTGGAATATGTGGGGTTTTTTTTTTATTATTTGAAGAGTAAATACTTATTCATGAGACCAGGGTCCAGCAGTGAGGTATTGTTACTTTAAGTGATGCTGACTTTTCCTGGAGGGTTTCACCACCAGGATGCTCATTGGCTACCAAACTAATTGCTTTACACTGCAAATGATGCCCAGGGGTGAAATAACACAAATACTGAGGCGAATTTTCCAACATGTGTTCTTTAAAATTCCCCCCTGAGCTGCAAGAGTGACCTTCGGTGAACAAATGTTCTTTCACCTTCAGTGTTCAAAACTATTAAAGTTTTAGTATGCTTACATAATTAATTCATAAGCTTTCTTTTCAACACAGTAATTTCTGGACTCTGCCTTTCTTGTGGCCTCAGATTTGAGGCAATTTGTTCAGTAAGTCTGTCAATGGTTTATTCAGTGCAGCTATGTTTGATTATATCTTTAATAGTTACTGAATAAGAGTTGCACTCAGCTTTGGCTTCAGCTGGAGTAGCCTTTTGAACGAGGAATATTTAGCCAATTTTTTTCCGTAATGCTGATCTTTGCAGCTGAGATGGTTCACTGAAGAGTTTGTATCCAGGAACTGAATATTGAATTTCCCACCAGTGTTTCTTGTTAATGGTTTTGCATGACAATAATCAATGAGTTCTTTCTATTACGAAGCTTTCTCCTATATTGCAAGAATTTAAAAACCTACAAGGAAG
>VXAV01001446.1:0-10043 GCA_013399715.1 Alectura lathami | reverse complement strand
TCTCCCTCAGCACCCGTGGGTGCATCCCATCAGGACCCATGATGGATGTCTAGATTGCTTAACTGGGCATTCTTTAACCCAGTCTTCATCTACCAAGGCAAACTCCTCCTTTATCCTGACTTCCTCTGGGGCTTCAGGCGTACAGGGCTCCTCAGGACAGCCTCTGGCAGNCAGTGGGCCTACATTGCCTCTAGCGTTAGTTTTATCTGCAATGTATTTGAAGAAGCCCTTTCTATTGTCCTCGACCCCTCTTGCAAGATTTAATTCTAAGGAGGCCTTAGCTTTCCTAGTTGCCTCCCTACAGCCTCTGACAACAGTCTTATATTCCTCCCAAGTGGCTAGCCCCTCCTTCCAGGATCTGTAGACTCTCCTCTTCCACTTGAGTTTGCCCAGCAGATCCCTGTTTAACCATGCAGGTCTCCTGGCTCCCTTTCTCGACTTCCTACCCGTTGGGATGCTCCAATCTTGAGCTTGGAAGAAGCAGTCCTTGAACGCTAACCAACTATCTTGGGCCCCTTTACCTTCAAGAAATACTTCAGGTCATATCACATAGGTCTGCTTCATTTTTACAGTCTTTGTAATTACCTGCCAGGTTAAGAGCAGTAAAGGCAATTAACTATTTAAATCACAAGAAGAAAATAAAAAAGGTACAGCTATTTTGCATTGTTAGTTCTTTGCTGATAGGACTCATCTCCTTTTGACACAGACTAGTGTAAGGTTTCTGTAGGAGCTTTCACCTACCTGTCTGTTCAGTCATTGGTGCGTGCATCCACACACAGATGTCAGGAATGTAGCAATGTTGTAGCCCCAAGGGCAAGAACATCCCAAAAACTTTCTTTTGAGGTGACTTATAATACTACTACTGTCCGCTTCGTAACTTCCCAAAGAATCTAAAATTTCACTTTGGTCAGTCACCTGTTCTGCCTTTAAAGATACCATTTGCAGTGTAACACTACCGCTCTTACCTGAAGAAAACAAACAATAATGTAAAATACCATGATATTTTCTATGACACTCATTCTTTACTTTCGTAAGAGGGTCAAGAATGAGTAAGTCGTTGGCTCAGTGCAGTCCTCCTCATTGTCATCCATTAGTAGCCTCATTTAAATTGGTATTCCGTAACAGAATTCTGTTTAAAATCCTATTAATATGTTTCCCCCCTTAGCTGTATGACAGTGAGCTAGATGGGTGTTGGTCATTTTTAGCTCTTTGTCATCTCAAAAACAGGGTTTGCAGGTATTTGTGTTCTGAAGCACAACTGTGAACCATAGGTTTAAATATGTACATCTTCAGGCATTGCCTTCTCAAAAAGGACTAAAAAAAGTACCTGGCTACTTCTAAGATGTAATTTTTAAACATGACATGTCATGTAAAGATATTGCAATATAAGCAAACCACTAATAAACTGGCTACGTGATAGAGTGTGAAGCTCCAAATACATTTTGATATGAAGGACACGAAAAATGAAAACAACTCATCTGAAAGTAACTAATAACTGTATGATCTGCTTTTCCAGTTTGAATGAACTCCAGTAACTTTCCTATTAAACACACACAACAAAGGCATTTGAAAAAAAATGGAAACCAAGCATTACTGGGATTCTATAGAGTGACACTGTTTATTTTTCGAACATTAGTATAAACAGCATAACTAGCAGAATATATAAAATAGCTTTTTTATCAAATGCCGTTTGAAAATAAATAGCTGGGAGAGAGCACTTTAAAAAAAATATTTGGCGGTTAGTTAGGAAATCTAGCTCTGTTCAGCTGTAATCCATAGAGTGACTGAGGGGTGCCCAGTCCTTATTTTCATGTGGTAATTAGAAGTAAATGGACCACAAATGAGAAGGGTCATTACATTAGGTTGGAGCACTGCACATCCATATGTTATCTTCATAATTTCCCAATCATGACAGCAATAAATTAGTTAGCATTAGATTGAAGTACTAGTGGCTAAAGAGAAAGCATATTATGCAGTGTATCCTTGCAAAAATATGGACTTTGTTTTGGTAAAAAAAAAAAAAAAAAAAAAAAAAGCCCTAACATAATAAGTAACAAAAGCACACAGAGCTTCCTACACTATGGGTAGCCAACTAATTTCAGAGTTACCCTCTGAAATGAATGCAGCTTTTTTATGTCAGTAGAAATATGAATTAAGCAGCATTTTGACATTTTTACGTTTACCTTTCTGTTGCTGTATATATACAGACATATATCTCTCATTGCTAAAATGTTTTAGGTTTAAGCTATTGTATGGTTGGAGACAGAAGAAAGAAATTTCTTTGCATATAAAGCCATGGAAAAAAAGTTTTCCTTGTTTTTCTGTTGTCAAAATTAATTGCATGTTAAACTTGTCTTTATTTCATGATGTTACATCTGCTCTGTTTGCTGTTTTTCCACACTTTTTATGAACTGATGTATGCATTCCTATTTTCAAAGCTTTTCATAAATTCACCTCTTTGCAGCAAGTTGCAATCTGTGCTCTGTATTTCGCTGGAACTTAGTGTTATATGTGGCATTTTTCCCTTTTTTGCCAAAGAAACACAAAGCAGGCTAACTTGGTGAGTTCTAAATTGACAAGGAGATTACTGATCAGTGGCAAACTTAACATTTACTATGGATACATTGTGGATATTTTCTTCAACAAGGCTAACTTCATATTCCATGATTGTATTATTTTCTACAATAGCCTATAATGGTGTGTTTTTCTTAAAATTAATGAGCTTTTTAAAAGCAGGAGACTGTTATGTGTTATGGAAACAGCATTACTATTAGCCAACAGCCCCAAATGAACCTAATATGGATATAACAAATATTTCTGGCAAGTTGAGAGTTGTTTTTAAACATTAGTTTTTGTGTTGCAAATGAACATGAAAATGTTTTTCTATTACCAATTAATTAATGCAAAATTTTGACTTCTCTGTAACTGATAAATGGCATACAGGTTTGGATTTTTCCTGTGATTATTTTTAAAAGCAGTTGGAAAAGCAGCTGGAACGACGTACTATGTTGTATATATTTTTTCTCTGTTCTGGGAGTTCTTTAATGTCCCGTTTCAAAAGCCTGCAAATTTACATTTCCAGTATGCTGGAGCACAGTTACTTCTTGAGAGGAAGGGGAACTCTGAGGAGTGGCTGTCTTCTAAGAACTGAACAAATTCAAAAAGTGATGAATAATTTGAATTCTTGGATAGCCAGGAAAACTGTCTGTGCTATTCAGTTCAGTGCTGTCTCCTCAATTTGTGTCTTCTTTATTTATAAATGCAGCAGGAATGCAGGGCAGAGTGGGTGTTTGTGTAGATAGAAATCCCGTGGTAATGCAGGCTGTGAAGAAAATTTGTTGCCTGATAAGAGAATAAATGGAACATTTAGTTGGGTTGTATTAGATGATTAAATAATACATCTTTCAAAGCCCCCTATGTATTATGGAGCTATCAAAGTTTAAATACTAAAGTTACCATCAAAAGTAACATCAAATGTTACAAATCTTGCCAGTATAGTTTATATGACACCATATGAGAACAGAAGAAATTGTTTTCCAAAGTGGGGGAACCTTTCATCCTATCTTTTTCTTTTTATTTGTACTGAAGAGCTTAATTAGATTTCATTTCAGCCTGGCTTTCAGCTTTCAGTCTCGTCCAACTCTTTGCTCAAGGAAGGGCCAGTGAGAGCAGGCTGCTCAGGCCTGTGTCCCTTTGGGTTTTGAACATCTTCACAGATGTTCACAGATTTCCACAGCCTCTCTGGGCAACCTCTTCCAGCATTCAGTCTCCTTTACAGTAAGATTTTTTTTTTCTAATTTCCAAATGGAATTTGCTATATTTCATTTTATGCCCAAACTCGTTTCTTATTTACTCTCCTTAAGATACGCTTTGAAAATCTTCTCTGAAAAACACTTTTATGAAGTCTTAGCTCTGTTTTCCTTTTTATGCATTGCCTGGAGAAGAGAAGGCTCTGGGGGGACCTGACAGCAGCCTTCCTGAAGGGGACCTACAGGAGAGCTGGGGAGGGACTCTTCAGAAGGGCATGGAGCGATAGGACAAGGGGTAATGGCCACAAACTGGAAGAGGGGAGATTTAGGCTAGATGTGAGGAAGAAATTCTTTCCTGTGAGGGTGGTGAGACACTGGCACAGGTTGCCCAGAGAGGTTGTGGATGCCCCCTCCCTGGAATTGTTCAAGGCCAGGCTGGATGGGGCTCTGAGCAACCTGGTCTGGTGGGAGGTGTCCCTGCCCATGGCAGGGGGTTGGAACTAGGTGATCTTTAAGGTCCCTTCCAACCCAAACCATTCTATGATTCTATGATTCTACTGTAATGATCATTTTATGTTTCCTGTCTCATATCTTTCCTCTTTTTTTTTTTTTTTTTTTTTTTTTAAACTCCGGCATAAGTATTTAGGTCAATACCTGCACTTCCTTTTTATGGTTTAAACAAGTAGCAATATTACTATTGCACACTAACAGCAATTTTATAATTACCAGAAACCACCTAGAATATTATCTCTTCATGAACCTACTTACACAGGTTTGAAGACAAATTCATGTGTAGTGCACTCCTACAAAAATGGACAAAGCCAAACCAAGAATTAATTTGGTTTGATTTCAACTGGGAAATAAGAAGCAGCAATGGAAGTACAAGCAGAAAACTCATACTCATGCTAATGCAGCTACATAAGAACATCTGAGAAGAACCTTTTTCAAGGAACAGACTTTCGAATACAAAATTATCCATGAGCTGTCAGTGTGTCCTGAAATACAGCTTTTATAGACACAGCCACCTGCAAAGATGAAGACCTCCTCATATGTAGGATACGTAATAGGGTTTGCACTGAAGCAAAAAATGGCTGAGTACCACGGCTTCAGGTATGCCTCCTTTTGGACAACATGCCCAACAGCCCAAACCCAGTATTAACATTATTTTGTAGCAATTACTTTCTTATAACTGAGTTTTTTACTCCATTAGCACACACCTTACCTAACTCTATAAATAAATGTAAAATTGCCAACAGCATGTAAACTGACTATTGAGATACATTAAGATTTTGTTCTCATTTCGAATGTTTTTTGGTGGTGTTTTTTTTTTTTTTCCTGCTGTCAGAGGAATATGTCTCAAAAGGCCAGCCAGTGTTCTCTGGAATCTGGTTCACTGGAAATGATGCAGATGGCTTTAGTCTTGTTTTTTAAGGTTAAATGTGAATAGGTGTATTTCTTGACCAAACCATGACATTTAGAAAAATACACACGGCCACCACGGCAGCTGTTTTTTTTGCTTAGAGATTAAATTATTTTAAAGGTGGGTGGTCTCTAACTGCATTCTATATTGACTGGTTTTTAAAATCTTTTAATTTCCGTATTTTCATCTTCCACTCCTATAAACGGAGAGGAAGGTTTCTGCTCGAAGCCTCTGTCTGTGTGAGGTAACATTGTGTAGCAGGAAGCGAACAGCTCTCCAGCTGGACTGCAAAGGCCAACGTGCTGCTTGGCACAGTCACCTGGTGGGAATGTGACTCCGGGGGTCAGTTGGTGTCTTTGCCTCTGTGCTGGGGTTGCTGATGGTGTCACTGGGCACTGGCTCTGCCTGGGGTCAAGTTATCCTTCATAGCAGCCTGTGTGGTGTTGTGTGGTAGCTCTGTGACCGAAACGATGCTGATAACGCGCTGATGTTGTAGCTGTTGCTGAGCAGACCTTGTACAGTGTCAGGGCCTCCTCTGTTTCTCAGTCTGCTCCCCCAGTGAATATAGTGGGGGTGTGCAAGAATTTGGGAAGGGTCACAACCAAGCAGATGACCCAGACTAACCTAAGAGTCGTTCCATGCCATGTAACGTCATCCTCAGCAATAGATGAGAGGAGCAAGGTTTAGGCACCTTAGTCATTTTTTGTTTAGGAGCTGGCTGGGCATCAGTTTGTCTGTGGGAGGTGCTGACCTTTGCATCACTTGTTTTATTTTGTTTTCTTTCTCTTTTTCCACTTCTCCTTCACTTACTGTTTTTATCTCAACCCATGATGTGCTTTGCTTTTTCCTCTTCCTTTCTTCTTCCTCTGTCCCACTGGAGGCAGCGGATGGGTGGGTGGGTGAGCAGCTGTGTGGGGCTACCTCCTGCTGGGGTTAACCCACAGCCCACTGCCTGCGAACCCTGGTTCCACAGCTGGGTGAGGCTGCTGACGTCTGCCCACGGACAGTCACTCAGCCCATCCTCAGGCATGACCAAAAATCTCTTGTCATAACACTACAGGACAAAGCTGGATGTGGCCAGTGACCTTAGCATAAAGAAGGTCCAAAGCTCATTATGACTTCTGTCTTACTACATCTGAAAAAAATAAAAAAGCTGTATCTCAATAGACTTGAAGAATATATCTCAAAAAGAAAGAAAAATAGATTGTATCTCGAAATATACTCTTTAAGAAATTGTCCACAAAGCTAGCTGTCAGGATGAATTTGTCCACAAAAATCCATATCAAATGGGAGAAGATCAACCCATTACTACACTAAAGATGGCACAGATATGTTGGTACCAGGAAGATGGAAAAAATCCTTTGAAAAAATTACACAATAGAAAGTAGTTATAAAAGTTACACTGGAAGCACACACTAAAGTATCCTTTAACCTTGTACTTGCTACTTGAAGAAAGACAGAACTTCCCCAAAAATAGCACAAAGCTTAACAAGAGCTTAAGTGAAGGAGAAACAAAGTGTAACTGATCCAAGGTGAGACTTCCAAGGAGTCAAACCCTATGGCCATACATGGAAAGACAAGCAGTTCTGGGTCTCATCACAGCTTCATTGAAAACATGATTCCTCTTAAGGAGATGCTAGCCAGTCTATTTGGAAAAGGAAATCCCACTCTCTGCTCTGACTCACATCGCACCGTGGCTCCCTAGGTGGGTACCTCTCCTTCTCTCAAGGAGAGCCTCATGCAAGAACATTGGCACTCTTGGCCCTTCCTCTGAGCTGTGCAGATACTTCAGCAGGCAGAAACCTACACAGCCTTGAGGCACACGTCCTACTGATTTAGGAGCCAGTTTTCTGTCATGAGACTAAGGAATCTTATGAAATGGATACTTACAAAAATGCAATTTTTTTGCCAAATCCTTCCTTCTTTACTCCCAAATAGCATCCCACTGTTTTCATGACAGCTATACACTAAATAACACACTGTTTTTATAGAATGGCAAAATCAAGTGTTTATGTTTGTATCTGGAAGTGTGCTACAAATGAGAGACAAAGCACTTCCTCCCCTCTTCCAAGAAACAAACCTGCAGTCTGTGTTACCCTCCCCTGCCAGCAGCTGAGCTAGTGACAAGCCAGGTGTAAAATTTCTTGTAGCCCTGCTAGGGGTTCAAGCTACTGGAGAACAGCATTTTCAGAACAGTGTTGACATACATGCACATCGACTCCAGGGAGTTACCTACTTGATTTCTGTGCGATCTAAAACTATTCAAACTTTCCCACTGTTCCGTGAGTAGGCCAAAGCTGACTGTGCCACAGGACTGTCTGTACAAGAGACAGTTCCTTCATTTCTGATTCTGTCACTCCTCTCCCATACTGGGGAAGATAATGCTCAGTGACAGACGCATACACGCTCACTGTACAGACTTGAGGGGATAACTGGGATTGACTGAAATCACTGGCAAATCTCCTGTGGTCTTCACAAGTACCGGAAATTCACACTTTGTACGGATGCAAACCTGGAAACCAGGTTACAGCATGGCAGTAAGTAGCAAGGGGTGAATGGGAATTAGGAAATACTACTCATTTTTTAATACTGATTCATTAAGTCTTCCCTCTAGGAAAGGCTTAAAGGAAGCCCCGCTTTGTGTTTTCCTGAGCCACCACCTCAGCAGGTATTCAGAGCAGATGCAGTCTAGGAGCTAGAGATAAACTAAATTAAAACCAACATGAATCTAAACAAAGACTGCAAGTGGCTGAAGCAGGGAGATGTGATTCACTCCACATGTGTCCAGGGTCAGCTTCTGTGTTATAAATCCTTTGATGAATTTGAAGAGCTGGCTCTGAACTTTCTTTTCAGCATTTGGCATCCTAGACCCTGTGCAGACGGCCAGACAGGCTGCGATTGAATCACAAAGCCGAACGAGCACCGGGCAAGGCAGCAGCAGCAGGGTCGAGGGGACAGTGCCACTCCGAAGGAGCTCTCCTGCCCACAGGTCTGCATGTGCTGCCACATCAGCGGGGGCCTGCTGGCCACCACAGCCCGTCCATGCTGCACTTCTCCACGTCCACGACGTGTTGCATTGGTGATGGTGCCCAGTCACTTACCTTATTTCCAGCTCAGCAATGCTATCTTGTTTGTGTCACAGAGGGATCTGTCCTGCTGTCATGTGTTATGTCTGAACTTAATGTTAGGAACTGATTTTGCCTAATTAAGCTACGAGAACAGTGTCATACTACCCACTGCTCCCAGTTATCTCAGCTGTGGACCAGTAGATATGCACCAGTGCAACTGCGAAAAGGAGCTGACCCACTTCCATACTACAGCAGTATTCGTTGTGAGCACAGTCTCTAGAAGCATATGCTACTACCTTTTGTTCAGTAGCGAGAATATCAGTGTTTTGTCACATACTGGCTCTTTCCTGGCCTGCTAAACTGGAAATAAATGGAAAAAATAATTCCAAACACAAAAACCCAACGAAAACCCTTATATGATCAAACTAGAACAGAAATGTAATGTTTTAGCTACGGTGCACATATGCAACAGGACAAGCAATGATACAGTACTTTAATCTGTATTGTCTATATAAAACATTTATTTTTAAGCTCTATAATGGTATTATAGAAATACATAGAATATTTTATAGAGTGTATTTCAGTATACTCACTGTGAAAATAACACATTTATTAAGACAAGTATTCTTATGTCCAAACTTTTTAAATATATGCACTTCTTTGCCTTGCAGTATTACGTTACTTCGAAAACCAAAATATCGATAGTCTATTTGCTTCTCACTGGAATCTTCTCATTCAGATTTCCCTGGGTCTTCTACGGTGCTCACTGCTGTGAGACAGTTTATAAAAACCACAAAAGTACTTGGACTGGTAGATTTCCTATATTTGTTTGCATTCATGTCTAGTGCACATAGCTTGTCGTTCAATTCTCCACGTGCCTTCTTCGTACGTACAGTGACATATAGTGCATTCGTCAGTCTTCACCTCTCGGCCTGCGGGAATGACAATGGTTTCTGCAAAGCAGTTTGGGCCTAAAAAAAGGAAAGAGTTTGTTATGTGACACCCATGGCACACTGTAATCCAGCGCAATTAGTTTTAAATTCAAGCACTGAAAATTTAACACAAAGTCACAGTGGGTGCATTAAACAAAGGTGAGCAGCCTGCATGTGGCTTAAAAGCAGCAAAGAGGAAAGGACTCCTGATTTGGCTGGATTCTGATTTTCTTCCAGTTTTCAGCATGAGCTGTCCTGCCTTCTGCCAGCCCAGGTGTGATGCATCCCTTGTGTGGGACACACCACCACTGACAGCTTGGTGCAGACTGGCCAGACAGCTGAACACAGTACGGGAGAGAGCTGGCCACCAATAATGAAGCAGTGCTACTGTGGGCTAACAGGGAGCAGATTACAGATGTGATTTCTTCTTGCTCATTGGAAACATACACTGCATTTTGTGTAGCAGTCAAAGTATCAGATAAGTTTATTTTCCATTTCATGAGAAATTCCAGGATGGGATAGCTCAAGCCTCTTCTGAATAAAGTCTCTTTTCATGTACAAAATGAAGTATTCCATCTTCATAGCATCATTGAATCACTAAGGTTGGAAAAGACCTCTGGGATCATCTAGTCCAACCTTCAAACCAGCACCACCATGCCCACTAAACCATGTCCCTGAGTGCCACACCTACACGTTTCTTGAACACCTCCAGGGAAGGAGACTCCACCACCTCCCTGGGCAGCCTGTTCCAATGTCTGAGCACTCTCTCAGAGAAGAAATTTCTCCTAACATCCAACCTGAACCTCCCCTGGCGCAGCGTGAGGCTGTTACCCCTCGTCCTGTCACTGTCACCTGGGAGAAGAGGCTGACCCCC
>VXAV01001445.1:100689-113197 GCA_013399715.1 Alectura lathami | reverse complement strand
CCTCAGTTCAAGAAGGACAGGGAACTGCTGGAGAGGGTCCAGCACAGAGCCACCAAGACGATGAAGGGAGTGGAGCATCTCCCTTATGAGGAAAGGCTGAGGGAGCTGGGTCTCTTCAGCTTGTAGAAGAGGAGACTGAGGGGTGACCTAATTAATGTTTATAGATATGTAAAGGGTGGGTATCAGGAGGATGGAGCCAAGCTCTTCACTGTGACATCCAGTGACAGGACAAGGGGCAATGGGTGCAAGCTGGAACATAGGAGGTTCCACTTAAATATGAGGAGAAATTTCTTCACAGTGAGGGTGACAGGGCACTGGAACAGGCTGCCCAGAGAGGCTGTGGAGTCTCCTTCTCTGGAGACATTCAAAACCCGCCTGGATGCGTTCCTCTGCAATCTGCTCTAGGTGTTCCTGCTTCGGCAGGGGGATTGGACTAGATGATCTGTCGAGGTCCCTTCCAATCTCTAACATTCTGTGATTCTGTGTGATTGTTCTGGTTTTGATCAGTGCACAGAACAAGCCGAAACACACAACTGCCTTTAAGGAGAACTGAAAACATCCAGAGCAAGACTATCAAGCCTGTTTAATTACTATTATTTCCAGGGCACATATGTCTTTTTTTAATCATTATTTTCACTTCTCTTTACTTCCTTAAAATCAGGAAGGTCTGAGATGGAAACAGGAAAACTTGCTCTGTAGATCTAGGAAAAGAATAGTACATTGAAGGAAAACTGGGAATAGAACCGTATTTCGAATAAAGAAACAGGAGTAAGAGGTGGACATTCTGAAGTCACACTGTGGCAGTTATCACTGCACATTCAATATGGCAGCGACAACCACATACAACACACAACAAATGCGAAAGTGCAGCAGGTGTGCCAAATGGCAAAGAAACAGAACGTGCACAGGACACACGCATCTGGCAAAACCAGTGAAGCTGACCTGGAGAATGAAGGTTCGGAATTTAAACAGAATTGCTTGTGTAAGAAGATTTGCCTTCAAAAAAATTATGTCTCACTTATGTGCAAGAAATAAGCTCTGAAGAGAAACTGTGCCTAGAACCTACTTTCCGGTCCAGCTTGGTAGCACACAGGAGTCTTCCTCTGTCGAAGGTCGTAACGTTTCCGATTGTCTTCACCGTTGTCATCTTCTTTGCCCTCACTTTCTTCTGATGACTCAACTATACCATGGTGCAACAATACATTGTTAAGCACTGCTGGAATGGTACTAAAACCAAAACCGGTGCCTAGAGGTTCTACTATTACCACCATCTGAACAATACAGAGGATCTGAAAACCTGCAAAACCTTCAGACAAGTTTATGCAAGACACGTTCCAGAAATGACTAATCCAACCAGACAAGCATACGTTACAGACATTGCTCTGTCTTCTCTGAACTGCTGGGTGGCTTGTCATCAGCCTCAGTGTTCAATAACAGGCAAAATTCTGTCCTCTTGCTGAGCTAAGGTGCAGCTCCTATGAAAACAGCTGGTTCAGAAAGTCATTACTTGTTATTTTGATCAAGCATTTCATGGAGCAGTTTTAATACTCTTTAGCGGTAAGACCAAGCCTAGCAATCTAGTTCCCAAGTCCTAGCTGTGCCTGGGTTCCCCCCTGCCACTGTGTGTCCCTGTGCTCCTCTGAGCCTCTGATGGGAGCGGCAAAGTGTTTCTTGGGCTCTGCCTCCTGGCTTTGTAATTCAGGAAGCTCCCATGAGGATCATCTAACTTGCTGCCTTCATCACAGCTAATGTTCTTCTGAAAAACTTCAACTTTTCCCATCGTTGCCAAGTTAATGCGGCCTTTTCATGACTTAACCCCATTCCTCATGTTATTTCCCACCGAATACCAAGATGACAGCTCCTAATTACAGACCCCAACAGCAGCTTCCACTGACTACCCGCTAAAGACAAAAATGAGTAACATTATGATCTCCCAGGCTGAGCTTCACGCTTGGGAGGTGCTTTTTGTACGCATTTGGCAGCCTGTTTTGCTTCCTGAAAATTCTTGCTGTGCTGCTCAAAGACATGACAACAAGGCTTTTGGCTAGAACATGGTAAAGAAAATTTCAAAAACAGAACTAACCCACAAGCTCCTGTCGGTTGTCAGGTTCATCACTTCTTCGACTTTCTTTCTTTCCACAGGTGTACACATCACGGTTTTTCTAATTAAAGGCAACAAGAAAGATCAGTCACAAATGTGCAGAAAACCTGACATGCATACATACACACACAAAAAAATAAAGCACAGGAGGAGAGAGTAGGAACATGATTCTGGCACCCAGGATTTGTAACAAGAAGTCCTGCTGTAATCTGGGGCTTACATGTGGAGCTTAAATACTCGCCCACATACAAAACTGTGCATATTAGTTCATAACAGATTGATAATCCAATGGTGTAGCAGAACCAAGGGAAAAAAAAAATCTTGCTAGCAGTTATAAGAAAAATAAATTATACAGGCATGTGAGAGATGCTATTTCAAGTACTGTGGACAATTCTCGTTTCATTTCATGGTCCTGGGCAATCTGCTCTAAGTGTCCCTGTTTAAGCAGGGGGGTTGGACCAGATGACCTCCACAGGTCCCTTCTGATCTCAGCCATTCTGTGACTTAAGGAAAAAAAAAAAGGGAATTCAGATCTAAACAAAAAGCTGCAAAGGCAGACTATTAAGATGTTTAAAGATAATGGCCCCATCATTCATTATTAAATTTTAATTTAACAGAGCCAAACTAAGAGGCAATAGGGTTGCTGTATACAACTTTTGCAGAAGTTCCTCTAGGGACAGAGGAATAAAGTTCATGGGCAAGGCTGACACAGGAACAAATACACATGCAGTAGCCAGCAATTAATGCAGTTTGGAATGAAAAGGGCTTCAAGTTCCTGAAAAGAAAGTTCTGGCAGCAGCTGTCAATCAAGAGAATATTTTACAATGGCACACAGGCCATTATACAAATTATACAAAATTATACAAAAACAATTACACAGTACATTTGCCTGTAACAGATAATTAAACGAGATACTGGAGAGTCATTCTGAGTCATCAAGGAAAAAACACGTAAACAAGAATCAAAATTTGAGCCAGCGACAAACACAGGCAGTCGTATACTGCCTTTTAGTAAACTGGCCAAGGAAATGTGTTCTTGAATATGATGAGAAAGAAGATCCAAGCACTAAGGATAACAAGATACACAGCTAAATTGTACCAGTGTGATGGACAGCACCAGGCAGTCTTTCTGTATGCTTGGTCCCCGGTAGGAACTTTTAGTAAGACTTGGAGTGAAAACGCAAGACCTACAACAGGTGATTGTTTGCATGGATTCAAAAATCCATCCAAAACTTGTCAGGCAGTTCCAAAACTGCAGGGTAAGACATGTATGTCAGCATCTCACTGTTACCTCATGTCTTCTGCAGAAGGCATTTCCTCCACTCTTAGCTGTAGCTTAGTTGTAGCTGTAGCACAACCATACAGATGCGACAGTAAGTTCTAATTAGAGTGCAAAAATGTATGCTGTTTTGGACAATGCCTGTTGTTTCTGAGCGCACTGTTCTGCGCAAGGAAGTTATTTCAGCTAAAGTAAAATTACATCTAAATTACTTCCCTACGTGAAATATTCAGCTTATACAAAAATGGTAAGATAAACAAGTATTTACTTCTGCATTGTTGAACACCCCGAGGTTTTCCAGGTCCTTCATATGGCGCCTACGCATCTTCTCCATATCATCCATTTTCTGCAACACTGCTTCTGCAGTACTAGGACAAAACATTGACACGTAAGAGCAAAGGAAGGTAAGTATGAAAAAAAATTTAAAACAGTAAACATCTTCAGTGTTACATTTTAATATGGCATGCACAAAACAAAAATCATTGATACTTAGCCAAGTTTTTAAACATAAACAAAAGTTACACCAAATGCTTTGTTTTTTGTAATTAATTTATTTTTAACAGAGATTGAAGAACAAGCATTTGAGGATTTGCAAACATGCACTGTTTTGAGGTTTATTTTTCCTCTTGCTGAGCACAATGAAAAAAATGTAAATGCAGGAGGGAAAATAAGAATTCTGAAGATCAGGGTATGACATTATAAATAAGTTTTGGTAGTTTTTAATACTACTTATGTTGCTCTGCATTGTAGCATTAAGTCACTTTTATTTACCCGCAAAAGGCTGTTTACTCTTCTCCTAACTGTTTTCCCATGATTCTATACGCTGGAAAAACCATCCCCACTGTTGTCACACTTTCCATATCTTTTAGATATAATAATGCCAATTTGAGCTTTGGAAAGAGAAGAAAGCCACAGCTAGAAACGCAGCTGCTAGGGCTGTTTCACTTCGGCTGTAGCAAACTTTCCTCAGGACCTTAACCAAGCGTTAAACAAACTTTTGTGAGCACAGAGCAAAAAGTTCATTGAGAATGAAGACATTTGATACTAAGAAAACTTCTGAAGAGGGCAAGTTTAATGTGATGAAAGTCACAATGTAAAGCAATCATTTTGGTTCAGAACAAGCACAGAAACCCACTGAGCCCACATATAAAAGAAGCTCCCATATGAAGATCTCTCATCAAATGGCAATCCCAAAACTAAGACACCAGTGGGATTTTAAACATCGGTTGTGCTTCAATGTCTGGAGAATATGGACAGCTCCCAAGTTCACCCTCTCACACAAACCCTCAGTCCAGGAAGACTTTAAGCAGCCATGACTCCCTGTTCCCAAAAAAGTCAGATTAAACAGCCTGGCTATCAAACACAAGGAACCACAACCTCAATGAATCCCTATTTTAACAGCGATAATGGGACGTACCAGTGTAGGCCAAGGAAGAGAAGGACACTGGGATCCCAGTGAGTATGCACCTCTCTATGATGTCAAAAGTATGTCATAGAACCATAGAATTCTAGAATGGCTTGGTGACCTCAGAGATCACCTAGATCCAACCCCCCTGTCGTCGACAGGGCTGCCAGCCATTAGCTCACTAGATCAAACTGCCCAGGAACCCATCCAGCCTGGCCTTGAACACAGCCAGGGATGGGGCAGCCACAACTTCTCTGGGCAGCCTGTGCCAGCACCTCACCACTCTCTCAGGGAAGAATTTCTTCCTGATGTCCAACCTCAACCTCCCCTCTTTCACTTTTAGCCCATTCCCCCTTGTCCTACCTTTCTCCACCCGTGCAAAAAGTCGGTCCCCCTCCTGCCTGTAAGCTCCTTTCAAGTATGGGAAGGCCGCAATGAGGTCTCCCCAGAGCCTTCTCTTTTCCAAGCTGAACAGTCCCAACTCCCTCAACCTTTCCTCATAGGAGAGGTGCTCCAGCCCTCTGATCATTTTGGTGGCCCTCCTCTGGACCCGCTCCAACAGCTCCACATCCCTTCTGTACTGGGGGCCCCAGGCCTGGACACAGTACTCCAGGTGAGGCCTTCCAAGGGCAGAGTAGAAGGGGACGATCACCTCCCTCTCCCTGCTGGCCACCCCTCTCTTGATGCAGCCCAGGATGCCATTGGCCTTCCTGGCTGCAAGAGCACACTGCCGGCTCATGGCCAGCTTTTCATCAATCAAAACGCCCAAGTCCTTCTCCGCAGGGCTGCTCTCAAGAAATTCTTCTCCCAGTCTGTACACACACCTGGGATTGCCCCGACCCAAGTGCAACACCTTGCACTTGGCCTTGTTGAACCTCATCAGGTTCTCGTGGGCCCACTTTTCCAGCCTGTCCAGGTCCCTCTGGATGGCATCCCTTCCTTCAGGGGTATCAACTGCACCACTCAGCTTGGTGTCCCTAGCCAATATCATGTCAGAGCGCAAGGCTTGCTAATAAGGATCATTTTTGGAGGTTTGCAGGGAAAGAACACTTACTTTGTTATCAGGGCATCAAACAAAACCGACTGATTTGTAGAAGCGTAACGGCTTTGTTGGAGTCTGCAGCTTCGGCGGACCTCCAAATCCCCATTTTCTTCATGGACTTGTTTTGCAGCTTTTGCATCAGCTCTGGTTTTCAGTGTTCTGGTGACTGAAATGCAGTAATGTATGGTATATTTTCAGAAAGTAAAGATGTGATTCCTTTTATTTCACCATAGTTCTTTAAAATGTAAATAAATAACAAAAACCTGAAAAGGGCTGACTTTTTCTTTAAATACTGAATTAGAAGTTATTGTCATGACAACAGCATTCTACTTACAGTTCTGCACGTGTAAGGTATTTACTTAAAAGCATGACCCATAGAGAAACTTAGCTAGATTTGATCTGCTCATTGCTAACTATGCAACCAAGTCTGAGCTTACTAAACAACAGCTTACTTTGCACAATTAGAACTCAAACCACAGCACGTGAAATGCTGTATTTCAGGCCCTTGCCCCCGTGCAGCTGATAGCTGGCAGGATGCTGCCTCAAACTAGCAGGTGTCAGAAAGTGGCCTCGCTGCACCAAGCGCTCTTTTTTCCTCAGCGCTGCAGCCTGGTTTCAAGTCCAAGTGATGAACTTCACTGAAACCTTCCGAACAGCACTCACCAAAGAGGAGGGGCCAAGTGAAACAGATTAAGTGACCAGGTGCCATCCTCCTCTGAAAGCAGACTAAACAGGAATCCTAGGGAGTACAACTAAGTACAACTACTTACCTTCCTTATATTCTTCTTTTTTTTCGTCTGGCTTTGGCTTTGACAACTGCCTACATTAAGAAAAAGAGAGGAGAGAAGGGAGAAAAGCATTATTTTATCTTATTGGCCCACCAAGAATGGGAAACTTCAGCAGGTTCATAACCCAGTGCTCCATGCTATGCAAAGAAAAGCCTGTAGACCACACCGAGGATTCAGATTCGAGTCTGTTGCGTACCATATGCGCACAGTTCTACACGTGCATACATTTCCTAACTTGCTAATCTTGAAGTCTCAAAAGCATGAGCAATACCTCAGTAACCAAAATGGAAGAGAGCCCTCCAAAGAGCTGGAAAAAGATACACGGTTTCTAGACATGCAGAAGACTCTCTCTGACAACAGTGATTCTAGCCCTAAAGCACTGGCACTGACATTAACATACTCAGAGTCCTCCGTGGACTTTTAGCTGTAGATTTAGCATATGACTCATTGGGTATGCTTTCACTCTTGCTTTTCACTATGCACTGAACAGAGATGGAGCATATATAAATACCATACCTTGCAAAGTGTCTTCTATTGACATTTTCAGTCAGTATTTCCATACTTTTCTCAAAGCTCGAGTCTGAACACGGCGGGATGCTTTTTCTTATTGATCTTAAACAGTGCCCATGGAAACATTCAATTTTGTCAGAGGAAAATTCCTATGAAAAGAAGGAAATAGAACATATTTATTTGAAGCATGTCTATTCAGCTAAGAAAGAAATTCTGCCCCATTTACACAAGTTTATTCTTTAACTCTCCTGACTTGATAGACAGGCCACCAATGGCAGCAAAACACTGAAACACTGCTCTGCTCATGAAAAATTCAGAAAATAAACAGCTTTAAAAGCTAAAGCTCTCCTCTGCCCACCATTTCCTTGTGGGTAACTTATACGTAATGTCTTTGGAAAAAAAATATACCAGCAAAGCCTTTCACATACAGTTTCATAAAACAAAACACGCTTTTATTAGCGCTATATACCCTAGAATTAAAATCCAGTTAGAATTTTTCTCCCATTGCCGTTCCACTAATGACTGCATTCAGATTGCCTTCAAAGGGACCCCATTTTTTTCCATAGGAAACCAAAGGTAGCTGAAGACACCAGTCACCTTTTACTAACCATGTTTAAGGAAATATGGCCAAAAAGTCTCATATAACTTGCTTAATACATTTATTATGAGCTCTGTCCACCTCCAGGAAAAAAAAAAAAAAAAAAAGCAAAACTCATATCGAAGTTTAGAACTTTTTTTTTTGGCCGTTGACCCTCTTCTTAGTGCTACTCCTGCAAGGATAAGTATGAGTATTTTCACCACGTGAAGAAAGCTTGTGATGACCTTGAGAGGGGGCTCGTTCTGTTTCCAAGGTTGAGAGCATGCTAAATAAAATTTCACGCTAACAGATGCTCAAAATGGACAACATTCTTCTACTTGTTGACACCAAGACCTCGACAAGCTGCTTCCATCAATGTTTGAGCAAGACAACGATAGAAACAGGTAGAGGATAGTTCTAGGAGGGCAGTGATGGGGCACGTGGGCCTTGCAGTGCAATGCAAGGGCACAGCTGACAGCTGCTGCTGAAGAGTCAGCCCCGAGCCACAGACCTGAGCTGTCCTGGAAATGTCTCAAATGCTTCTGTTCAGACAACTCTGAACAAGTTATCCCAGTGTTCACCCAGGAACTCCTTGTGAGTAGAGAGCCCTTTGGTGCATGGAGGACTTTTGTCACCTCTCTTTTTACAGAGTGCCTGCTCTTCGGGCTGATGGAAAGGGGCCTCACAAGGTGCTTGCATAGCACGCATCTGAATTTGGGCATCCAAAACTAAACTCTGAAAGACAGTTTTTGTTTCTCAGATCCAGCATAGATGTCACAAGACCTAACGCTTAAAGAGAGGCAGTCTGGTCTGTCACAATATCTTTTAACATATTTCAGCTGGGAGGGTGCACAGGACCTGCAGCCCTCACACAGAGCATGGTTCTGAAAATAGCCCCAGAGCAAACACCATTTTCTGACACAAAAGGGGCGTGACTGCCAGTCACAAAGTGTGGCAAGAAACCACCTCAGGCATCCTTCTTAAAAGAGGCCCTGAGCTTCCTTGAAGAAGGCTTACAGTGCGCACTCAGGTAAGCCTCTGAGAGGCACACTGGACCACCATGGACACAACCAATACTTTTGGCATGGCATTCACCACTAAAACTAGAAAAACCTAAGTAAAGAGCTACCAAAATGTTGTGTAATTAAGGGTGCTTGGCACAAACAAAAAGCAGCAGGGAAATGCCCCAGGCAGAGGATGCAGCACCCTGACCCAGCCACCCCGCGGCTGAACAGGCCCAGCTCTCTGAGCCTCTCCTCACAGCAGAGGTGCTCCAGTCCCTCCGCCATCTCGGTGACCCTCCATTGGATTCTCTCCTCTAAGTCCAGGTCTTTCTTGTACTGGGAGTCCAGTACCGGACACAGCACTCTAGCTGCAGCCTCGCCAATGCTGTGTGTATTTACACGTGTGTGCATGAAGGTACAACTGCCAGCAGGCGCAGGAGGACGTCTATCACCATGACCCACGTATCTGTGGTGCCAGCACCTGGAGCACATCCATGTTGTGGGTGGGTGTGTATGTCAGCACGTGCCATCACTAACAACCATCGAGCCTGTGTAGCTGGCAAGGGGGATAAGTTTTGAAACCATGTACTGCAGAGGCCAGAAGTGTAGGCCAGATAATGAGAGACCAAGGTGCCTTAAGCCAGCTGCTGTGCTGGGGGGCAGCTGCCAGAGCCCCAGCTGGGTACGGGCCTGCGTGTGAGGCAGGTGGGAGAGCAAGTCAACCCGGGGCAGTTACTGAGGCCCGTTATGGGAAGGATGCATGGTGCAGTCATGTGTGCACAGAGGGGTCTGAGTACCAGCAGCTGGAGTGGGGCTGTGCACCTCAGGGCTCACAGCCAGCTGCCAGCAGCTGGGGAGCCCTGGGAACAGCCAGATACACTGAGAGTCCAAAGCCAGACACTGCGGGCATCCATGCTACGTGTGTGTGCAGGCCTTTTCCCATTAATGGGTTTTCACCCTGATCAGCCACCATGCTGTTGGGACTGTGTATGCTTTCCTGAATGCTGCATTCTTTGTCGCTGTTGCTCTGCATGGCCAGCTAAGTCTGTTTGCTCCAAAGTGTATTTATGCTTACCAGGAAAACACGCTCAGCGTCAATGCTGGCTGGGTCTGTGCAACAGGGCTGTGGCACCTTCACCTTTATAGGGCTGCCACGTTCAGCCACTGCCAACACACAACACTTTCACATGAGGATCTGTGTTTTAAGTACAAGGTGTTGTTCCTAAGCACAGAATCACCTGTGAAATTAGACTCCAAAGCTGGGAGCAACTCTGGGACAAAGCTTACATAAGCTTCAAGGTACACAAGCTCCAAATGTTGCTTTGGACATTTCTACTTTGTTGACCTAGAAGTAAATATTGCATGAGAGAAAACTGAGAGGTTGACAGTACCAGTTAAAAGATGACTGCAGCAATATGCTTCACAAATCTCTGGGCCAAATTCCAGACTGGAAGAATACCACACACTTTGAGAATTTTAATATTGATATTAGGAAACAAAAAGTGTAATGAGTTGGGATATCTTTCTACATTGACTTATGCATTTGTGTTTCAATTGACATCTCTGCAACAACCACGGTGCCAAACAGTTGTTTCATTCTTTATCTTCATCTTTTCTCAAATCAGCAGGACACTGCCAAAGCAGTAACAATGTCTACTGCCAACTCTGACGGTCCTCCACTCCTACGACGGCATTCATATAATCATAGAATCATCTGAGCTGGAAGGGACCTTTGAAGGCCATCTAGTCCAACTTCCCTGCTGTGAACAGGGACAGCTACAGCTGGATCATGTTGCTCAGAGCCCTGTCCAGCCTGACCTTGAATGAAACCAGGGATGGGGCATCCACCACCTCTCTGGGCAACCTGTGCCAGTGCTTCAGCACCCTTGTTGTAAAAAACTTTTCCCTTATGTCAAGTCTAAATCTCCCCTCTCTGTCTGAAACCATTTCCCCTAGCTCTATCACAACAGACCCTGCTAAAGAGTCTGTCCCCTTCCTCCTTGTAGCCCCCCTTTAGATATTGAAAGGCTGCTGGAGGCATTGCTGTTCAATGGGATGGCGGACAGTGAGAACCATTAGGTTAACTCCAGGAAGCCGCCAAGAGAAGTAACTCCTATCAATTGTACAAGGCTGAAAAAATGCACTCAAGGAGCGAAATTTGGTAGAAGTAAGTGGCTAAACTGGAACAACAAGGAAACAGGATGAAGTATTTTGTATTTTTAAAGTTACTTTCCTCATTCTGTAGGAGGTGATAAAGAATTGTTCCTCAAAAGTTAGCTACCACCTGTCTTGAAGGAAGTAACGGTATGCTGAAGTGCCATCAGAACAGGTAAGTGTGCTCAGGCTACAAGGCTGTGAGCTCTGGTGCTGAGCTCCTTCACAGATGGCTCATGAAGACAGCCTGCAGAAGGGACAGTTTCCACTTTGCGCAGACAAAAAGGGAAATCTGGAGCACGAAGGCCTGGTCACACTACAATGCAGTGCTACAGCAATGTACTCCAATGTAGTAGAAGTACTGGTCACAATACAATGATCTTGCTTAGCCTGAGGAGTTACACCCGGGTTGTAAACCTAGATACACAGCTTCCAAAGGAACAGTAATCACTTAGGGTGTGCTGTGGGACTCCTTGGGACTGGAAGCTTTCCTCTAGTGCATTTCTACATGCCCCTGTAACTGGAGTGCTCCAGCAATGCCTGGCAGGCATACAAATGAAACAAGACTCTGTGCCTTGAAGCATGGGACAGTTCTGCAGAGAGGGGAAAAAAGAAAGAAACAAAAACAAAATCTTAGAATCAGGTTTGCAGAAATGATTACATATTCATTTCAGTGAGAAGTTCACACACATTTAATTTCCTCATTCCCGCTCCCACACTGAAAACATGCCAACTATTTTCTCCAGCTAACTTTGTACAGCCTGCCCCCACGGCAGCTCAAGCCCTTGGAGGCTTTGACTACTGTTTGCCGTGCACACTGCAAAAGCAAAGTAGAGATCTTCTTGCAGACTCCATGTCTGTTTTCAAAGAAAAGACACCCCAAGGACTTCTTCCTTCTTAAATCAATAGTCTTGAAGAGAAAACAAAACAAAACCACCAAAAACCCCAACCCTGAATCCAAACAACTGAGAGCCCTGAGTTCTGCTGCAAGGAAACAGTCCCCTACAAGCATCGCTTCCAGCCAGGGCTTGCAGAAGAGCAGAGCAGTTTTATGCAGATCTGGCGTGCCCCAGGCTTCCATGGAAATGCAGGACACCCCATGGAGCTGGGCCTGACTTGGGAAGAGCACAGCTTCAGCTTTTGAACGCTACACTGAAAACAATGAGCTTCTCAAAGCGAAGGTGTTCACTTCTGGAAGTAGTGACACCGAGCTATAGGTAGCACACAATTCCAAACGCCTTTGCAATCAGGCGAGATGCCCCTTTCTTAATTCGCTTTTTTTTTTTTTTTTTCGTAATATTATAAAGAGGTCCGGTAAAATCTTAATCATTGTAAGTTACACAATTTCGTACTTGACTCAAGCACGGCTGAGCCCTGACTTCCAAACACAACTTTGTTTTTAAAGTATCCAGAGAGTTCCCAGCTACACTTGGCCAAGGAACATCTCACGGGCACTTCAGGCCAGCTACAAAGCAGTGAGAGACGAGATGTCACTGTTCCATCAGACACTGTTCTCAGCGTTTTTTGCCATCAAAACAGAGAGTGCTCTCTCTGCAGATGTCACCACAACTACCTCAGAGCGAGGAGGTTTCTAAGACCTTTTCAAGCTACCTTCCAAGCTAACACACGCAACCAAAACAAACTGCACG
>VXAV01001445.1:63982-99982 GCA_013399715.1 Alectura lathami | reverse complement strand
CCGGGCGGCGGGCGGCGAAATGGAGCCGGGGTTCGGGGGGCGGCGAAATGGAGCCGGCCCCGGGAGGGTGCGCGGAGGTGGAGGCGGGTTCCGTTGTGGGCCGGGAGACCTCGGGAAGCGGAGTCCGGAGCGGGGAACGTCTGTCGGCATCGCCTCTGCGCTTGTTTGTGTTTGCTGGAAGTGTTGGCTGCAGGGGGGTGACCCCGGCTCTTGTGTGTTACAGTGAGGAAAACGTCTGGAAGCTCTGTGAGTACATCGGGAGTCAGGATCGGTACCCGCTGGAGGAGTTCTATGCCGTTTTCGTGTCCAACGACCGGAGGATGGTGAGTGGGCGGGCTGTGGTCTGCGTGCAGCCGAGGGCGTTGTGAGGGGGCCCCAGGCCCTGGAAGCGCAGCCCGGCGGCGTTCAGACGTGGCCCCAGGCCTATGGCAGCAGCCTGGCCCGGGCGAGGCGCGGCCCGGGGCCCTCTGGTAGCTCCTCGGGCTCCGGGGCACGGGAGCCGTCCCAGTGAGATCTTCCGGCGGCCTGACGTGCTCAGGCCCATGGGATGTCCCTAAGGGCTGTGGGGGAATCCTTCCCTGTCACCTGGTGGTTTAGGAGGGGGACTGTGTGCTCCAGCAGAGTGTGTCCGACCTCACACTCCAAAAAGACAGAAACTAGCAAGAATTTTCTGACCGCAGCACAGAGGTAAGCTGATGGATAGCTCAGCAAGGAGCTCAGCAATTAGTTTGAAACTCATCTGTATGAATCTGAAATGTTCTGTTCAAAATCGCTTTCAGATTCCACTGTGGAAGCAAAAATCAGGGCATGGAGATAAACCTGTTGTCTGGGTAAGGCGTGCTGTGCTCTCTTTCTTTTTTTTTTTTTTTTCTTTTTTGTATTAACATGCATGTTTCTGTGGTTGATATTTGCAGGATCAGACCCAGGCATTGTTGGCCATCTTTACTCTAACAAGCGTATGTTTATATTCTCTGTGAACACCAGGCAGCACTTCTGTGCTGTGTGCGTGGCTGAGCACTGGCACAGGCTGCCCAGAGGCTGTGGAGTCACTTCCTTAGAGATCCCCAAAATCCACCTGGACATGGGCTTGGGCACCCTCCTCTGGGTGTCCCTGCTGGAGCAGGGGCTTTATCTTTAGTAGACAGATATCTTTAGTAGTTGTCTGTACTTATAAGAAGTGCATGGATAAAACTATCCATGTAAGCCTGACATAGACTGAAAAATGTAAACAGTACGTGTCTTCAGGTGTCAGCATGTGAACTGTCCCATAAATGGGGTCTTTGGAGTGTCATTTGATCAACTAATGTAGTTCAGTAGTTGCCACTAGGGAATTCCTTTTAAGTATGTGACATTGAGTTACTTCAATTATGTTGTATGGGAAAAACCTCCATTTTGTGTGGCACTTTGTTTCTGAAATTTTGCCCCCAAAAAATTGCATATTACCTAAATTCTGCAATGGATGAATCATTCATTTTCTCCTAAAATATTAGTGTATTTATGATGTTTCAGTGGGTTGTAGGTGTTGTAATAGCTGGTAGTTAATTTCTCTTATACTCCGTAACAGGCTCTTTGAAATACTGTTGTTGCGTATATTGGTTGGTCTGACAAAACAGTTTGATCAAGGTCTTTTTTATTCCCATCCCTGTGTGATTAGGGTTGCTTAATATTGAGAGTATCAAAAGACAGTGCCTCACTCAGACTTGTGAGTAGACTTCATGTTCACTTCAGTAAACTATTAACAACTACCTTCAGTTTCATTTTGGAACCCTGCAGGGTAAGGAACTGACACCTGGTGTAAATAACTCCAGTTTCTCCAAACCTCCACCATAATTATGTTTCTTATGTGTTAAGGAATAAAAGATCTGGTATTAGGAATTGTGAGTGTTTTAGATTAGTTGTCCAGGCTTAAATCAAAGGAGGCTGCAAAGAAGTGGGGAGAATATCAAGGGTTAGAGAAAGGCACAACAGGTGAGGTAGGCACTAGGAATCCTCTGTCCTTGTGCTGGAAGCGTTCAGGCCTGATAATTCAAGGATTGAAAGGATTTAAAGAACGGGAGCTGAAGCCTCTCCTTTTAAGGGACTTTCTCCTATTCTCTGCCAATTTCTGCTAAACAACTGTTTAACTGATGGAATTATCCTTCTTGCAGGACTACCATGTTATCCTACTTCACGTTACTGGTGGGGAGCAGAACTTCATTTATGATCTTGACACTGTGTTGCCGTTTCCCTGTTCTTTTGACACCTACAGCCTGGAGGCCTTTAGGATGGATGACAGCCTTCATCCAGAATTTCACAGGTGATGACAAAAAAAGACCATGGATGAAGTTCATGAATTTCATGAAGACCACGATGAAGTTGTTTGTGGGTATACAGTGACAGAAGTTTTTTGCTGTAGTCCGGGAAACTAAATGCACTGCATTATTTTTCTGAAGCTGTTCTCTAGTTAGCTGCTTGGCACAGTATTTCTGAGTTAGGTATTTAACTTTATGCTCTTTGGAAGGAAGAAAGGGCTCTTGTTCAGAGTGGCTAATGGAATATTACATTCATACATCTTCTGATACCTTTTTTTTTTTTTTTTTTTTTAAGAAAAATCAGAATGGTTCGAGCCGATTTGTACTTGAAGACGTTTGCTTCGGACAGATCTCATATGAAAGATGCAAATGGGAAATGGCAGAAACCTCCTCCTTCGTACCCTTGCATTGAAACTGCAGGTAGGCTGACAGAACTCCTTTTTCCTTCTTACAGAGTTGACTGACGTAGTCAAAGGTGCACACAAGAAATAGATTTCCTTCTATAATGTGTTCAAAAGAAACTGAGCAGAGAACGAGAGATGAGGGATTTTGTTCTATCAGTACAGTAGGGAGCTGAAACCAAGAGGCCAAGTAACTGGCTTAGGGTCACAAAGTGAATTTTTAACCCCGACAATACGACACTTTGGCTGACAGGTTCAGTCTCGGCAGAGCAGATTATTTTGACAGGAGGAAGTTTCCTGGCTCAGCTTGGCGTGTTGAGTTTGCCTGCACAAGGCACAGGTGAATGGAGCTAAGGATGCTTCCAGGGCAAATGTGCAAGTCAGCAAATTTTTCCCCAAGCCTTGAGGCAACAGCCTGTGGTCCAAGCAGAGAAGAAGTGCTGCCATCTCTTCTATATGGATTCTCCAGCCATTCTTACACAGCACTTCAACTTGCACTAAACATGTGTTTGCCAAGCTGGCTAGCATTTGCTGTGTGTCTTCTCTCATTTTCTTCCCAGATGGAGAAAAGCATGAAGCTTAGTTTTGAAAGAGTTTGTCATTGTTGGGCATGTTTGGTTTTGCTGCTTTTTTTAATAATACTGCTATAGATCAGAGAAGGTAGGGTCAGAGAAACACCATTTGTGCTTAGAGCCAAGTTTATTTAGTTTTAAGTTGCAAGGAAGTTGATTCACAGTCTTCGCATTGGCTTTGAAGAAAGTTTGGTGTTTTAAACTGGAGTATAAATGAGTTATGAACGGGGGTGGGAGCACAGGCATAGTTTTGTGGAGCTTCAGGTGCTTTTTAGACGTTCCAGGTTATGGAGCATCTCGAGTTATGTCTTTGTTCTTATCTTCAGTAAAATTATATATGTAGTGTAGAAGGTGGAGAATGCATAGCCTGGCCTGCTGTGCGTGCCTCGCTGCTAGCTGGAGCCCCCTAGGTGTTGAGGACTTTTTGCCTGTGGAAACCTTATGGCTGTGATAGTTGGGAGTTGGTGAAGGTGTGATGAATGTAGGCCAGGCCAGACTGGGAAAGGGTGAGAACTGCTCAGGTTAAAATAGTTGAAAACACTGCTTGGGGGTACTAAGTTGTGAAATTACTCAAGCAGTTGCAGATGTGCCTCTGGCTGTAGTATATGACTCTGTAGCTACAATCCTGTAACTCTCCATCTGTCTTGCTTGGCTGAGCTGTACGTTGCTGATGAGTAACAGCCACATGGTCTCAGCCAGCCTCCATGTTGTCTCTGTGATGTTGGTAGCTAGTGGAGCAGTGAAGATCTGTGCCTTTCTGTTCTTCATTCCTTAGTCTGTACCTTGCCACACTGGGAGCAACATCCACAAGTCATCCAGTCTGTCTCCTGCTCCTAGCAGGTGTAATTAGATCGGGGTTCTTTTAGGACTCTGTCCAGCCTAGTCCTGAACAACCCCAGGGATGGAGACTCCACCGGCTCTCTAGGCACAATGTTCTAATGTTTAACAGTAGGTATGGAAGAAAAAAGATGCGTGCTTCAATGTACGCAGTGTCAGAAGTCAGTGAGGAGCTGAGGTGTAACCATTGTGGAACAAGCACCTGCCTGACTCGTAGCTGAATCCTAGCCCTGTGCTTCAGTGCTGCAGTTCTGTAGGTCAGTGGGCATCCTGCAGGCCAACGTGCAGATCTACAAAGCACCCGTGCTGACAAGTGGAGCTGGTAATTTTCTTCCTTTACAGACTGGTGAAGTGATAATTTCTCAGCACCGTTTCATCAGGCATAAAGCACCTTATTTTAAACTTGTTAGAAAACTGGGTGGCTGACCTTTTGTTATCATGAAAGAGCCCAGAGTATTAGTGTTGACATCTGTGCCAAATTCCATTACAGATAACTCTTTTCTCCCCACCGTTTTGCTTAGATAGAATGCTCTGCTTTCCATGTTAATTTGTGTTTGCATGAGATTAAATAGCTCAGGTTTCATGTTTAGAAATGACTGCAATTTAATGGTTGACAGAATTGACCACATTTACTGTTTTAGTGTCAGTTTGTTTCTGAGGCATATCTAGATCAGAACATTATATTATTCTTTGTTACTATATTGCTGTCATTTAGAGAAGCGAAACGCATAAGCTCTGGAGAATATGATTACAAAAACATGCAAGTTCTTTTATATTACTTCTGTTTGATATGCTCCTTCTTCGTTGTTGAATAACTGCTTGAAGACAGAAAAAAATGCAGTAAAAGTATTTTTTTTAAAATATGAGCATTGTACTGTTAAAAAAAAAAAAAAGAGCCCATGAAGTTTGGATATTTAAAGATAATCAGCACACTGCTACAATTTGCTGTGTGCTAAAGGATATTGGTTACTCAGCTACTCTGCTCTCCTTATCCCATGTGGTTTTAAAGCTTTTAGTAAACTGAAAGACAGGAGGGTTTGTTCTCAGTACTGAAATACTGCTTCTTCCAGAGCACAGCAGCTGTTAAGCCCAAGTACAGCACTTTAGACAAGGAAATTCTGTAGTATCTGAGTCAAATGCAAGCCAAATTGGACCATAAGTAGGATAATGTAAGTACCCAGTGTGGAGCTGGGACAGGATACTGGGACCAGAGATCCTTTTTTATGAAGTGTACCAGGAAATGTTTAATGACAGAAATTCCTTTTGGAATGGAATTAAGGAATTTCTACCAGTAACCAGTGAAGCATTTTTTTTTTCTAATACTAACTCAAAAGGAATAGTTCTTGAACTATAGTTGTGCTGCCATGGTGTTGTGAAATAAACATTCTAAAATAGGTATCTTGAGGCATAAGTTCAAGTCCATGCTTAACAAAGTTGAAGCTGGAAGTATATATATATCTTTTTAAACAGAACGGAAGGATTATTATTATTATTGTTTTAATCAACAAAACAAACAAACAAAAAACCCCACAGGAAAAAATACCAACCCAGACTCCCATCACATCTCATCAGAATTCACGTGCTAAGCATTTACCTTTTGCGACTGGCTCTGCCCTGCCTGTCTCCCAGGGCTAGGCCTGTGTGTTCCCTATTGGCAGGGCTCTGGTCTCTGTTCTGCTCTGCTGTGGGGCCAGCAGAAGCTGGTTAGCCTGACTGATGGGCTGGGTGCATGGTGCTTCCTCACCCAGCCTTGCACTCCAAGCAGCTCTGCTGCAGCAGATTCTTCTGCCCTGGAATGCCAGTAGCCTCCAGCTGAAAGAAGACAGAAGAGTCTGTTGTTCTCTTTTTAAAAAACAAACAGGACACCATTTGAGGCCTGGGTTCACCATTCTAGGGCTGGCTAGCCCAGCCTGGGGTTTTCTCTTAAGTCTTCCCTCTACAAATTAATGAGGTTTGATTCTCGTTAGTCCTGATGAGATCAGCTTTCCTTACTGCAAGCCCATGTAAAATACAGCTTGCACAGTGCATTTCAGAATTACTCAGAACAGATGGTCTTACAGCTTACATACAACTGTTAGCATCAGCTCTTAACACTGAAAAGCCTTGTTGGAATTTCAGTTCTCCCCAGGTGTTTCATTGCACGCTGGTAGGATTGCTTTTTTTTTCTTCTTTTAGTTTTAAAGAATGCAAGTAGGACAGCTGAGAAATTCTGGAAGTGGTATGGATCTGTGCAGCAGGCAGGCTGCTAGACAGAGGCCAGGCAGAAGGCTGCGGTTTCTTTCTACATCTCCTCTGCAAGGTGGTGGTAGAATCCTAGTGAAAGCAAAAAGGGGAAGAAAAGACTGATCATGCTTATATCCCTAATAACCTTCTGTTCCTCTAATTTGAGAATAAAACCCGTGTCTGTCAAGTTAGACCCTTGCTTCGTGAGCTTTTGTGTAAGTAAAGAATCAAGTGGGATAGAGGCAATGGAGGTACAAGTGAGGATGGAAGATCTTAAATACTGCGAGTGGCTTGCTGAAATGACACAGCTTTCTGTGAAACCTTGGAGGCTTTGCTGCAGACTTGCTCACCTCCAGCAGTACTTCAGCAGCTATTGTTATGCAGAGTCAGCTCAAGGTCTGCGAGGCAAGCCAAGGCTTGGCTGAAACACTGCTTTCTGATTCCTGTTGGGAGGAGCCACAGCAATGCCAGCTGGTGGAGCATGGCCTTTTAGTTCCTCTCTGCTGAGGGAAAAAGTGTCAGACTTGATTAAAAAAAAAAAATGCAAGAATCTCAGAATGCGCCAGATAGGACTTACTGACTCTAAACATTTGGTCAAAGGGGAAGCACTGACTTGGTGCATGCAGAAATGCAAACTGGTGGAATGCCTACAGCATCTGAGGAGGACTGTGAGTGTAATACAAATCTTACAGAATAAAATCTCCGCATTTCTTGGCCTTGTATGAATCTTGCATAAAGCCTGCAGCTCTGGACTTTTGGAAAGGAATCCTCTCGGTTGGTCATCTGTAGCATCCAGATGTCTCTTTTGCAATTTCTGCTGTTTATCACTCTTTCATCTGCCTCAGAACTTTGTGGCGTTCACATGTGTTTCTGAGATGAGCTGGTTCTGGGAGCTGTAAGGTCTAACATGCGCGCATGGCATTCAGAGGTAACACATGAACAGTAAGAATAGGAGGATTTCTCTCCTGAAACGAGTGAAATGTGGTGGGTCTCTGTGTTTTCCTATGGATAGTTGTCATACTGCTTCGGTGCCACCTAGTGGTGGCTTCCTACACCATCCCTTCCTCACGGGAGGGTTCCTGTTTTCACGTAATAACAGCTTCTTTCGTTAACCTTCTGTGATAGACTGCCTTATGCTCTGCTGCCATCCTTCGCAATGGAGGAGGGTATCTCTTTTCCTGCAGGTGTTGTGACAGCCGATTTCAAGTTGCTAACAGCAGCAGCTGTGTCTGCAACTCTACTGGAGCAATCCCCTTTGGGCTTCTTTACCATTCACAGAACATTTTAATGAAATTATTATTCTGCTATACTCAGTGCACATAAAGCAGGGAATTACTTATCCTTCGAATCTGAAACTGTATGAGTAATCATATTCGTTTTAAAATAAAAGCATCTGGGAGGAAAAGACAAGCTGGGAATTGGAAAACAAGCTTAGCAGTCTACCCACAAGCAAGAGCTGTTATCCTCTCCTGATTGTTCTTGATCTACAACAGCAAATGGCTGGGCTTGTGCTGTTCTAAATCCCCACGTAATGAGGCAGAAAGCAGCCCTGTTCTGGCAGACTCACTTCAGCAGCGGGGCCATACTGGATGTGAAGACTTCCAAAGTGCAAATTCCAACAGAGCTAACAAGAAAAAGGTGGAGTTAGGGGCCAGCCCTTGCAATTGGTGAGATCTTGGATTTGGAAAATCACAAAGTAGTGTAGATGTGGTGCAGATAGGAGGGCTTCGGGGCTGGGACTGCTGGGTATGGGCTTCCCAAACATCATCTTCCTTTCCTCACTTATGCTGTACGTAATGCTAAGCCTAATTACATGAGGTTTTTGCAGCTGAAGCAAATCCATCCTACGGGTTTTCTAATCCATTCATTAGAGCCTGCTCTAGTTTGGTTCTTAATCCTTAAATGTGTGCATAAATCATCAATGTTAAAATAAATACAAATGCAGCAGAAAAGCTGCAGCTGTGCTCCCACCGTGTGTTCTTTAAACTCAAACTCTTCCAGCTTTCTTTTAATATGTATTTAAAAGGGTTATTTGCAGAGGTCATCAGTGAGCACATACAGCAACAAACCCACAGGTGTTTGTAGTCAGAGCTGAATAGACTCAGGAATGGGAAATCTCTGACCAGTATGGTTCTGAGTCAGCAAAGTATACTTCTACGAGGCCAGCTCCAGAAAAAAGGGTATACAGGGTGCCTAAATCCAGATCAGACTCCTGGTAAAAGGCAGTCGTGGTTACTTTTCCCCTTTCCCTCTCTGACCTACTTCAGTGGATCAGGAGTCCAAGGAAAAAAAATGTTTGCCCCCAACCTAGATGTGTAACCGTCTCAGCTTGAACACCCCTGTAGGCTACATGCTAGGCTGTGTCAGATGTTTCCTCCCGCCTTGCAGCAGTAGGCCTGTGTGCAGCGAAGGCAAAGCTCAGGGCTGGAAGGAAAGCAAACACAAATGTGAGTAGCCTGGGGAGCAACAGTTCTGAAAGACACTGGGCAACTCCAGACTCTGACTGCTGCTGCGATCCAGTGCCTCTTGTCAGTGCAGAAGGTCCCTGATGTTGGTTCAGGACTTCCCTGCCTTTGAGTAATGAGGTTTGTATGAATGCAGTTGCCCCTGTGTTTGTTGTTTGCACTGAAGTTCTTTGGCACCACTCTGGCCTTCTAGGCTGCTGTTGCAGGGACAAATATTTCTTTTGCGTATCGTTCCTCATGACTAATGATACCGATCAGTTGATGTGATTATTGCTGTGGGCAGAGAGCGGGCTCAGGGACAAATGCCGCATTACAGATGCTGGAAATAAGTGTTCTGGTAGCACTGTGCAATCTGCAGAATCCTGCCGAACTGCAGTTCAGTGAGTGTGCTATGACCGCTGCCTTTTTGAACTGAACTTTCAAATATTTTTTGCTTGGCACTCTTTGTGATAGCTGTATGCCTGCGCTACCAAATCTATCTGAATCAGGAGCTTCAAATTTTCCCTTTTCTGCTTCTTTTTTAGACTCCACGATGAACTTGGATGATTTTATCAGTATGAATCCCGAAGTTGGATGGGGCTCAGTGTTTCCCTTACCGGACTTTGTGCATCGGTTTGGCAGGCAGGCTGATTACAGCTCTTCCTTGAAAGGACAGTGAAGTAAACAAAGAAGTTCTCTCTGCTTTGGTTTTGAGTGAATTTGTTTTGTTTTGCTGTTCTTACATTGTATTTATGAATGGTTTACATTTCTTTATATGCAATAAGTATTTGGACAAATCAAATACCCAATCTATCATGAACTGAATAAAGCCTTTTATTTTGGTTATTTAAGAATGAACTGATTTTCTTAATACATCAAATCAGAGGCAGTCATCACACTATAAATGCATTGCTTTTCCACCTGCTGTACCCAAATTGAGAAGAGCATTTAATGCTGTAATAAAAGGTTTTAGAAGAATGTATGCATAAGCTACTGAACAGTGTAGCTCAGACTGCTAAATGTTGCCACATTTCGGAAGTGAGATGCAGTATATTTTTTTTGTGTTATGATTTCTGTCACTTACATAAACAGGCCTGATGCATCTCAATCGAGTCACTTTATCAGTCAGGCCTTAATTAGCAGAAACCTGGAGGCCAGACCCACAACGGGAACACAGACTTGGTAGTATGACCTTGAACTCCCAAGCACTCTGTAAAGCCAGGTAAGTGTTGAGGTTTCTGTGCTGCACAAGAACTGGGTGTCTGACATTTCAGTTAAACTCATCTAATGCTAAGAGTTGCTGGAAAGTGCAGTTGCTTTTGCTTTTAATGTTGGCTGCACGTTCTCACCTGCCCCCATGTGCTTGCACTTGGCATTTGTCTGGCCCCAGGGTAATCCAGGGTAGGAAGCTAAACTGCCAGAAAGAAGTAAAGGGTGTGGTGTGTTTTTTTGTTCCCCCCCCATTTAGCTGCTTGAACCAGCTTGCCATGAGGTCAGACAGCTGCTGTTGCTGGTATAAAGGAAATCAGCAGGAACATATGGCTGGGGGGAGGGGAGTGAACAAGACTGCCTCATGGAATAATTGAGACTACAGTAATCATTTGTGATATACTTCAGTCTTGGTGAGGACAAGCACAGTAACAATCCTAAGTATTAAGAGGATCATTTTATTTGTATATACATAAAAATACAAAAATTTCAAAGATATTATTACTGTTAGATACATGTATTATTAGATGCATGTATTATTACTACAGCTCCTGTTGGTTTCAGAGAATTTACTCAGCATGTTAACAGGAGAGACAGACTGTTAAACAACTGTGGGATGGATTTGATTTCATCCAGGTATCTCTTTTCCTGTGTCATAAGCGCTGGCTGCATGCAGACGCTTACCTTTCTGTTGCTAGATGCAGTGCAGCTGTATAGCTCTGCAGATACCCGTGTGTTAGCAGGCTTCCCTCGGTGCCAGCACAGACTACAAGCAGGAGCCAGTTGTTGTGGCACTCATCTTCAGAGTGAGAGAACTGATCTATAGCCTCTGGCTAGACAGTAGCAGGACACAGAATGTGAAGATCCATATTTTGGATGAATGGCTTACATTAAGCACTTTTAATCCTAAGTGAGTATCTGAGTTCTGAGCATTGCTCTACAGAACCTTTAAGCTGTTGCAGAACATGACGTTCTCATCCCAAATGGCAAACTTGAGTTTGTCATTTAATTTAAATACTGCGCGACCAACCTGAGCTGGTTTCTTGTGGCTGAAATCCATGACACTCCCTTTAGTGAGGGTTGGGTACAAGAATTTGCCTGGTTTAATCTAACCTCAGGATCACACTAATGCCAGTGTGGTTTATTCACCGAGCTTTCAGGAGCAGACAGAAGAGCCAAGTTTGTTCAGAGCTACTTTGTCATGTGCCTGCAGAAGCAGAGGATGTCGGAAGTGCAAGCAAAGAACTGCTGCTCCTGTTTGTAAAGCTCACGGCAAGGAGGTGGCATCACTGACAGACATCCCTGTGATCACCAATGCATCGAACACCTCAGATTCAAAAGACTTCACCACAGCAGTGCATACATGTTGTACACCATACAACAGAGCGTGACTTGGTGATCCTCGGGTACACCTCCACGCTGCCTGGCACAGCCCACAGATAGCAGGTGCAGGATAGCTGGACCCATCCTCCTGTGAAACACAATAAGAAAGTTTGCCATTACCTCAGGGCTGATTTGCTGGGATGCACTGGTGCAGCAGCAGCACCATGTGCTCACCTATACTTCACTGGACAGCCCTTGGGACTTAGAATCTTCTGTGCTTCCAGAACAAAGACATGCTGTTCATTCGCTTTCAGTATGATGATTTCTTAATGCAGCTTAGCTTTTCTATCCCTTTCAGCCTTCTTTAGCTTGTCCTTTCCCACAGTGAAGTCTGTCTTTATGTTGCCCGCTCTTATTGCAGTATTTAGGTGCTGAGAGCCCCTGGGCAGTGGCTTTTTGGACTTGGTCACTCTTGAGTTAGACATTGAACAGAGACGAAGTTTCTCACGATCCCATTTTTTCCTAGCTTCTGCATGCTGTTGGTCACTGGAAATTCTCCCATATTTTCACTCCTGGAAATGTTGGGGCAAGGCCCTGATGGCCTTATAGCCATGCTGGGACACCTTGTCTTGCAGGTAGGTCCCCTCATTTCCATGGAATTGTGGATGCAGTTTATAGGAGATAGGAGACCCGTGTCTGTTCTACCTCTTTCTCCTCTTCACAGCTTCTCTGTCGTTAAGGACGTTAGAATAAAAAAAATGTTCTTCTGACATGCGTTTTCTTAGTCATTGAATTTTTGGGTACAAAGCAGCCCATCTCATGAAAATACTGTTTTGCAGTCGGCCAGCAGAGAGAGCAGTCAGCACGCAGCAGGCGCACAGTGCGCTCCCTGCCAGGAGCTGTTACAGCTCTGAACAAATGATCCGACAGCAGCGCGGGGATGATCCGTGTGTTATGGGGCTGTGGCCACGGGTTACGCATTGCCCTTGGCTGCCTGAGCCGCTGAGGTCAGTGCGAGCTCCTGCTGAGCATCGAGGCCTGCATGGCAAGGCCTTTGAGCTACCTACCAGGCCTTTGGGTCTGCTCAGCATTCACAATTCCTACTGAAACGGGTGTGTGGCACCGCAGGGCATCAAACTAATCAATATATGGGTTTCAGAGGCTAAATTTAGGCACCCAGGACACTGCAATCTGATCTGTGCTATTAAATGAATGGGTGGGAAGAACCAGGCTGCATTTATATGAATTAGATTCCAGGATCAGAGCCCAGGTTGGAAAATTTTGGCTTGCGGGGCCCTTTCCTGCTCACCCGCTTGTTGTGCAGACAGGACCTTGTGTGTGTTGTAATGTGTGGCTGTGCTCCAATCAGCTGATGTAAAAGTGGCCATCTCTAGGGACCTCTTTTCTCTTGTTATAATTAATTAGTCTGAATTTCCCCATTTCACAACACTGTTTTTTTCCCCTGTCTTTCCAGCAGTGGTGGGTTGTGGGTTGAAGGAAATAGCACAGAGAAGGCAGGAGGTGTGAAAACCCCATGGTGTCCTTGCTGCAGCCACTGTCACCTCCCACCCTGTGGAATCACTGCTGGGGGGAAGGACCGTCGGAGCAGCGCTGTGTGCTGAGCAGATGGCCCAGGTTTGGAGGGGGTGCCCTCCTTAAGACCCTTTGGATTTGTAGGCTTGGAGATCTCACCTCCTCTCAACGTGAAACCTGTCTTGACATCTGTCTCTCTTAACGTGATTGCCTACTCAGACACTCAAGGGAGCGAATGTCTGTGACTTCCTTCTCCCTTCTGGCTTCCTCCCTGGGCAGGAGCTAGCCATGTTAAACTGAAGTTGCCGAAGTGTGTCCGGGCGGTGGGGGTGTGCACTGTGTGGAGCTCTCGGTGAGGATCTGAGCAAAACTTTTCTTCTGTGATCACGGAGTCAGCAGGGAACCACCCGCTGTACACGCAGCCTCTTGACAGGCTAAGGGCAGCTGCAGCAGTGGTTCTGGAAAAGCTCTCCAGTTTGGCCTAAGGTAAACAAATATGGTTGCTTAAGTATCTTCAGTGTTTCCTTATACTTACAGTAGGAAATACCTTGGTTACTGAGGGCAGCTAAAACAAACCTTGCTTAGTTACCTAAGGCCTCTGGCGAGTCCCTGGGTTTCTGGGTGAGCTGAGCCACTTCCTGTGCACAAGGCATTCAGAGCTTCATTTCACATCGACAAAAAAGAGCGAGCGAAGGAGCTGAGCTGCAGCCTGTCCCTTGCGGCCCTGGGGAGGTGGGCACGTTCACCTGGAGCTCAGCTGGGACGGCTGTGGGAGGGTGATGAGCAGGGTGTTGCCAACGCGCTGGATTCCTGACATTACTTCAGAGCAGGAAATGCTCATTTGGCTCGGTCCAAATTCACACCAGCCTTCCCTTGCAGGACTATATCTGGAACCCAAACACTGCAATAAGGCAGGAATCATTATATGTTATGATTTCTTTAAGCGGCCTACAGAGCAAGAATTATGGTAGTTATCTCAGCCTCCCCTTCTTCTGTGTGTGTAATTGTGGTGGCACGCGTCCTGCCGCTTCGGCCTGGCTGCTCGGATGGCAGCGCACCGGCTGCGTGCCCGGAGCCCTCCAGAGAAAACATTCTGCTTTTAACCGTTGAGCTGCAAAGCCTCCCCCCATGTCTGCTAACTTGTGGGGCGAAACAACGGTTTCCAGCCTGTGTTTATAGCTTGTGTAAGCAGTTTGGCTATTTATGCTGTACTCATCACAGAGCACTTCGCTGTATGAAACGGTCATAGTTATATTTATACCAGTGCAAAAACAAAGTCATCACAGACAGGCAGCAGCGTTCGGGGTGTTTTTGCCTTGCTCTGCGGTGCTGTTCCTTCAGCAGCTGGAACTGTGGCCCAGCAAAGTCGTGTTCCTGCCACCAGCCCTGGCCTGCTGCAAGGCAGGAATCCCACCAGAGCTTTTCTGTGCTTGTTTTTCGTCTTGTGTGAAGTAAACATGGCTGTTTAGTGAAGTAGCTTCAACCAGCTGCCACCTCGGTGTGGATACGAGGTGATGCCAGCAGAGTTATGTTAGTACAGCTGAAAGCGGAGTTTGATCCATTCTGCCAGGGGTACTAAAAATACCTTCCAATATGCTAAGGTATGTGTCTAGCCAGAAGTTGTTTTCAAACGTGTTGTTCCACGGAGGTGCTACACAGTGAGCAGAGCCCAGCCAGCCCATGTGGTGCGGAGGAACAGGGCTGGGGCAGGCCGAGCGGGCCTGGCCTGCTCTGGGCCATGGGGAAATGGCGCGGCGCTCCCTGATGGTCCCATCAGCAGGCCGGGAGGAAGGGGCTCGGGCGCTAACAGTGCCCTGCCTGCTGCGTTTACCAGAGGTTTATTACTGGGAAGGATTCTTCCCCTAATTTTCATTTAGGGTGTAAGAGAATGGATTAAAGCTGCGTCAGGGGAGGGTCAGGCTGGGGATTAGGAAAAGGTTCTGCACCAGAGGGCGGTGGGCATGGCACAGGCTCCCCAGGGCAGTGGTCACAGCCCCAGGCTGCCAGAGTTCAAGGAGCATTTGGACAACAAATGTCTGACACAGGGTTTAATTTTTAGGTAGTCCTGAGTGAGCCAGGAAGTGGACTCGATGATCTTCATGGATCCCTTCCAACACAGGATATTCTATGATTCTCTTTTAACTTACTCCATAAACACTCCAGACACCCCAGGCTGGTTGTTTCTGACATCTGGCCACGTGCGGGACTTGGTTCCCCGCAGAGAGGAGCTGTGCGCGGTCCCCCCCTACTCCCCGCAGCCCGTGCAGTGCTCACAGCTCCCACCCTGCACAGGGGTCAGAGCCATCTACAATGTGCGAACCCAGGCACCATCTGTCCAGAGCTGGCGACATTTTAGCCCCAAATAATACAGTTTTAATAATACTGACCAAATGCTGTCATAACCACCTCTTACTGGTGCTTATTACTGCTTGGAGAATGAGCCACAGAGCTCAAGTGGTACGGCCATCCATGCTGCTGGGTTACTGAGTGGAGGCTCTGTCTGGAGCTCTGTAACAAAATCCAGCTTTGCTGTGGCAATTGGGCTAGGGTTTCACTGCTGACTTCAGAAAACAAGGGTATAAGGTGGTTAAATATTAACCGGGACCCACCGTCCCTGTGACACTGTTCACCTGGAAAAGGGCTGCAGGTGGGGCTGGTGACCAGACACTCCGCAGCCATGCTGGGGCCAACCAGAGCCCCACTGGGGCTCACCCCCTGTCCCCCCATCGCGTCCGTATCTTTCCCCACGGTCTCTGCTCGGCCTGACACAGCAGCTGGAAGGAATGGGCTGCAGCTCTCTTCATTCACCAATGAGACTTCAAGGGTTGCGCTTGTGCTTGTGGAGGGGGACTGAAATGAAGACTCAGAACACCTGTGTCCTCTTCTATTCAGCTTTCTACCTCCTCCATAAATCAGAAGCCAGTTCTGGTTGCTTTAGACAGTCAGGCAGGCTGTACTTACCTCAGGCAGAATATATTCATGAAACATTGGTTTGTGATTAATGCAGAAACATTCCTTCCCCACCACAGGATGAGCCATGTCCTAAAACCTTTCCTTCAAGCAGAGGTGCTGCTGACAAGAAAATTACTGACCTCCATTACTCACACTGCAGAGCCCAGCTTCTTGAAGGCATCTTTTATTAATTAGGTGCACGTAACATGCACACAGGTGTTTGTGTGCATGCATGCACACAGAGAAGACTTCTCTCAAGGTAGCAGGGTGTGCAGCTGTGCTGGGGTCACAGCTCTCCCTGGGAGGCGGACCCAGCACTGTCCCTGCAGAAGGGACAAGGCTGGATGAAGGCAGCGGTGTACCACCATGCCCCGCTTGGCCCTTTGCACATCTCTGCAGAGAAGGGCACATGGAGATGTTGCTCCGAGGATGGGCGCTTTCCCTGCTCAGCTCAGGCACCAGCTATGGTGTTAAATTCCATCATTATTGCTCCCATTAGCTGTTGGCTCCTCCTGAGAAACCTTCACACCTTGGCTTTCACTACCTGGCAGGGTTTAAGGGCTTTAGGCCAAAATTTGCAGCATTTTATCTCCCATCTTGGGCATTTTATCTCCCATTGTCCCCCATCCCATAACCCTCTGGAAACATTTAAAGATGTTTGTGTTTCTTTTTTTTTTTCTGATATGAGCCATGCCAAAGCTTGGTTCCTTTAGCAAGACAAACTGGCAGTGGAAACATTGACAAGGCACTGGCAAATGTTGTGTTACTTAAAAGCCTTTCTTTAGACTGCCCCACTTGGGGGAGTTGCTTGTGTGTTGGTTGTTGCTTGTGTGTTGGTTTTTTTTTTTTTTTTTGGTTGTTTGTTTTTGGTTGTTTGTTTTTGTGGGGGATGGTGTTAAAGATGCCATGAAATTAGCTACAGTACTGTCCTAGTGATCTGCACTCTTCAGCTTCATAGGCCTTCAGGATGAAAAACAATCATGGCAAAATGAAGCAAATGAAGTGCTGGGCAGGGCAGAGCTGTGCTGCTGTGCTGCGTGGACACAGGCTCCTGGCAGGCTGATAGCACACGCAGGGACATTTGGCTCCAGCAAAACGTTTCAGATGAGGGTGAAGAGGAGCTGTACACGAGATAAATGGGATCCTGTCCTGTGTCCAGGCACAGACATTGCTCTGCTGGCGACAGCAAGACCTCAGGCTCCTGTTCTTCTGAAAGTCCAAACAAAGGAATTTTGCATTTTTGCAGTTTCTATTTCAAATAAAGAAATTTCAAATACTAAAGAACATAGAGGCTCTAGCCCGAGGAGAAGGGGTTTAAGGTGCTCAGGTGTGTTACAAACCCCAAGTGCATAGATGGGTGCTGCTGGCTCACCCCTGCAGCTGTGAAACTGGTGAGCTGGGCTTTTTTCTTTTGAATGTTCCCAAGAAGTAGGGATAATAAAATGCAACTTTTCCCCAGAGGCCAGAGGAAAAGAATTACTGCCTGGGTGTGACTTGGGGCAGAGCCTAGCTCATTATTTTCTGCAAAATAATTCCCACGGGGACTTTGTGGAAACCCAGTGCTTTTTTTTCTTCATTTTCTACTTCCTTCAACTTTCACAAATACTCTGCTGTAAAACCTTTTACCCAGTCCCATGTTAGCTAGGAGAGAAGAGGTTAATTTCTCCTTTCTTACTCTAATGTATTTCATTTCCTGTTTTTCACGACTGTCTAGACACAGATCTAACGAACATTAACCCTGAATCCCACCATTGGGTTAAAAATAGAGGGTTTAAATATAAAAGGGTGTAGTAAGAGAAAGATTGTAGGTTTCTACGTACTGCCATGAGCTAGCTATTTTAACCATTTCATTGGTTACAAGCAAGAAAATTAACCAAATAAAATTACTTCAACTTCAGAGGCTTGAAAAGGATCATGTTTGCTTTGCATACAAACAATACAAGCGCTGACGAGCCAAGCTGTGCGACAGCTTGGATGCCCCTTCAGGAGTTCTCTCTGTCTAGATTTGCACCTCCAGCCACATCTGAAAAAAAGAAAAAAAATCCACTTAGGGGAGAGAACTATAAAAAGAATAAAGAAAGTTGAGAGAGTACCTAAGTTGAAAACCATGTTGAGGTTCTGGTGGGAAACCAAATCACACCTGGTTATCCATGGGCAGTATGCCCCGCAGGAGCGCGCCCCAAAGGCAGAAGGTCTGGGTACCAGCTGCTGCAGTTACCTTCAAGGCCTTACCTGCAATGCCCTTCATCTTGGTATGGCAAGGGCCAAGGTGCCCTTCAGCTTGAGCTGAATCGTGGAAAGGCCGAGCGCTGGCCACAGGATAAGCTTGGAAATCTCCCCTTGGACGCATGGCCTTATCTGAGGCATCCCATGCTAGGCCGCAGCATCAGAGCAGAGAGAGAGATGTCTGGCCCGTAACATGATACAAAGCCCTCTCAAAAGCACAAGTTTTGTCTGCGGAGAAAAGACAAAGAGAACAAACCCCAGAGGTTGTCCATCACCCAGTGCTCAGAGCAGCAGGGAGCAGGCAGGTTTCGAGGCAGCCACCAGTAGCTTGCCACTTCCACCACCTGACAAAAGATTATCTGTAGAGTCATCATTTTTGATGTACTTGGTAAATAAGCTTGTTCTTACAGACATATTTTTAACTCAATGGTCAAAGCCCTTTTAAAATAAGTCAAAATTCATGGTGTGCCTTGAAGAGGAGGAAATCTCATTTCCTGAGATGATTGCGTTTCTCCATCTCAAAATGCAAAATGCAGAGGGCTGTTTGTTTATTCTGCAGAGTTGCGAGTGGGCGTCTTTCCTGTTTAGCCACCCCTTTTCAATGGTTACATTTTGTAATTTCTGCAACAAACAACAGAGACCGCTGTGACAAAACACAGTCAAGCTGGAAACTCTGATGAAGGCATAAAAAGGAGCCAGCATCTCTGGATGCGAGGGGCTGGACGTGCCACCTCGGCCACAAAATTTGTGTTTGTTTCCTCCCCTTCTCTACTTTGAGTTCAAGGCCTGTTTTGAGCAGGACCAAAATGATCCAAAAACAACATATTAAAAGGACATTAGCTTGTTTATTTTCTACTAAAAAGCACAATATAGTGTGCATCAAGAATTACGAGGGGTGAGCTGATGTCCTTCCAGCTTAGGAAAGGCCTTTGAACCTAGGCGAGTTATTTATAGGGCCTTTTAGAAAACAGCTCTCTCCCAGTTGTGCAACTTAATGAAAGGAGCAGCTCAGGTTTTATCAAAAATAAAGCAACCCCCTAAATGGGTCTCTGGACTTCACCCCATATCCCTTATAAAGCAGAGGGAAGCAGGAGTGGATGGTTAAGGAAAGCTGGGGCAAAGCTGAGTCATAATCCTACAGTTTGTTGGGCAAGCAGTTCTCAAAATGCTTTTGCCCCATCTCTACCGGGCTTTAAGACAGATGGTGAGGGTGCTGAGCATTAGTTTTGCTGGAGCTCAGCGTGTACCGTGTTATCACTGACCAAGGCAAGGCCTCCTTCATGCTTCAAGCCCCAGAATCACAGAATCATCTGGATTGGAAAAGACCTTCAAGATCACCAAGTCCAACCATCAACCTGACCTACCAAGTCCTGTCACAAAACCACATCCCTTAGTGCCACATGCATGTTTCAAATGCCTCCAGGAACAGGAACTCCATCACCTCCCTGGAATGGAACCCATTCCAATGCTTGCTTCCACTCCTGTCCCTGCGAGCTCCTCTAGACAGGTGGAGATGTTACAGCGACAGCACTATGAAAATAAGAAGGCAATGCAGCCTGTGTCACCTGAAGGGATTATATGCAGAGCTCACTGACCCACCCAATGCATTCCCAAGGAGACAAATTAACCTGCTTAAAAAATTTTGTCTGTTAAAATAAGTAGAACCGAGTGCTTTCAAGGAATTTGAGTAAGTGTATTGGAACTACAGCTTTCTCACTCCCTTGCTTAGGGCTTCAGTGCCTTGCAGACTGTCCCATGTTCCAACAGCTGGGGGTGCATCCCTCTAACTATACCCGAGACAGCCTAACCACAGATATATATGTAACTGCTCAAAAACCTTACATGACAGTATAAATGAAAATAAGAAAAGCATCTGCATTTTGTGCTTGTTCCATGGAGACCAGCTATGAAAACAAGTCACCCTATTTTACCAAGATAACTTCTATTCCTGAGACACATTTGCCATTTTAGAAAAGTTTTCAGTGTTTTTTTTTTCCCCTTAATTTACTGAGAGTTCCTTCAGCAGGCTCCTCACTTGCTTTCCCTCTGGCCAGGAGCCTGGGACTAATGAGGGGCGATAACTGGGGGAAAAAAAAGTCACTTGGATAACATGGCTAGAAAAACATTTCTGTAAGCCAGGAAGTGAAGCTATTGGATCAGTGCAAGCACTGGAGATCTCTGTGATTTGATAGAGTGCAAATTGAAGTGCACATGCTCCAGGTATGTACTGGTTTGACTGGCAGTGCTCCATTCACCTCATTTTCCTATGAGCTGCAGTGAAGGAACAGCTCTATCCTGTCCATTCCCCACATACCTGCTGCTACAACAACACGCATTCTGCATGTTCCTGCAGAAGATGCAGAAGAGTTTCTGCTTAGAGTCAGAGAAGCTCAAGGCTGATAAGGTCAGCAACTTGGAAGTAATAAGACAAGTGGTTCACATTGTTTGAACATTTATTTTAATTCAGTGTCAAAAATGTTTTACAAAAATACATTACTGTCTGCACAGAACAGCTGTAAAAATCAGAGTTGAACATGCAAGGGAAGAGGAAAAGTGTGCAAATTTATATGGAAGGATTTTAACCACACAATAATATTAAACAGAAATCTTATTATACAAGGGATGCCTTTCACTTCATATTATCCCTACTTATAACTTTAAGGAAAAGCAAAACAGAACACGCTCTCTTCCATATACAAGAAGGTATTTATAATCACTGTAGATTAATTCCTAAGGATGAGCATATTTGCCATTTCAACTTACAATGCTCCCTTGGTAGCAGACCTGTTGGTACTCTGTATAGCTCATGATGGCTAAAGAAATGCAAGTTCCACCCACAACTGGCCTTCCAGGAGGAGAAGCAGCAATGCTTGGACCATGGAGGGGGAATCTCTCTGCTGTTTGCTGTAGTAGACACTACCCATGTCAAAGACCAGGTGGATTTGTTCTCCCTAGGGCCAGATCCTGCAAGGCCCATTGCCTACCAGTGAAATCACTGGAGGAAGACAGGGGATAGAAATCAGGCACTGGTAAAGAAACTCACACCCCAGCAGCCACACGCTGCCAGCTCTGTGGATGGCTGGTTGTGTCTTCAGAGCCTTTGACTAGCATCGTTCCAAGCAAGGAGCTGCAAGCAGCAGCACAGGCAGAATACCACTCCCCAGCCTTGTAACTGGCAGTCTTCATCAACATGAGCAGCTATCAGCTCCACGGGGTCTATGTTTGTGCTAACAGGCCAGCTAGGAAGAGGGGCATTTTAATTTAAAGCTATTTCTTTTTGGCAAGGTGCTGATCTATGGGGAAGCTGCAAAGGGTTTGTAAGAACAACCCCAGAGCACAAATCTGATTGCTGTACTGAACAGTGAATAAGCAAGAAACTGCACATCGGATTTATTAGCAACTTCACAGAATCTGAAGTGTTCCTGCTCTAAATCAAATTTCAGCTAAGGGCCAAGGAATTTTCTGGGTAGGAAAAGCTGGTGTAGTACCTGCAGGTGTTCTAGGAGAAGAGAGCTTTGCAAGAGTAATCGAAGTCAAACAAATGGGAACACAAACAGTTCAAACCTAGGGCAAAGAAAAATGATAGAAAAGATATTCCCATATACAGAAAGTGGCAGGGTGCAATTAAATGTTTACATACAAAGCAATGTCTTCAGAGCAATACAAGTTTTCCTACTCACTTTACAAAACAAAAGGATCTAGAAACTTTCACAATTAAAAAAAGAAGACCAAACAATGTAAGAGGAGGTGCACACATTTTAGGATCAAACTTTACCAACTATAGTTAATATAAATGGCTTAAGGTATGTACAGCTGAAATGGTGCCTCTTGAAGTGGCTACTGCATAAAAACAAACTCTGAATGCTTGCCTCTTCCAGAAAGCCAGAACACAAAGACCTCCCCTGCACAGATCTGTTTTTTGTCTCCACAGTGCCATGCTCTGCACCACTGCACTGCTTAACAGCCTCTGAAGATTAAGCCATTTTTGTGCATACATTGGGAACAGAAAAACCCCAGAGAGCAAAAACCTCCTCTCACAGTGTAAGAACCATTGGGAACACATCAACCAGCTTGGAGGTGAAACACTGTTTGAAAAGAATATTTCACTTCCAAAATACAAGTAAAAGCTCATTTCCCATTCACAATAGTTTTGCCAGAATTGTCCTAAAATAAAGAGGCCCTTTTTGTGCGAGACCAGCCCTCCACCATCCTGCCTGGAGCTCCCAGCTATCATGACTGGATTTCCTCCTCTGCTATCCTAAGTCAAACAGATGCCTTTGCACTGCTGAAATACTAATACTTTTGTTTACATGGTTAGACCAAGGTACTTGGACGCAACAGCACTTGCTTTAAATGCACAAACCAGTATTGAATTCCCCACAGTATCTCCCTGTACCAGCCACACGATAAACAATGAGTCTCCCAGAGAGATCACGGTCTGATGTGACAGCTGCTGAAGCAGGAAGATGGTGACTAAGGCAATAACTGAATGAGGCATATTCTGATCTTTTATTTAGCCAGTTTTGTTCTCCAGCACAGTGGTTGCTTGGTTTTCTAGCTGGGTCATCAACAGCAACATCCCAGGGCCTGGGACCAGCACCACACACATTGTATCACAACTGATGATCTTCACCACTTTCACCCTTTAAGATCTACACAGTGCTAAGAAAAACACTACTTGAAATTAATTTTCATGAATAGGAGGCTCAATGGCACATTGTCAGCATCACCTGTGTTCTCTGGGTAGAGGTCACAGCACGAACTCTTTGCTCAAGACCAGTGAAAGGCTGACAGAGGCAACAGCATGAGCTGAGATGTTCCTGGACTGCAGCTAAACACTGGGATATTCCATCTTGTTGGGCAGGCTGGATTTAAACCTGAGCTTTAAATTCACCCAAAGTGACAATCTCAGTTGGTGTCATCTGGCAAATATGGCTTCAGACTACACAGAAACCCCCAGCATCTCATGCTGTCTCCATCACAAGAGGCTGACTCACCATGGATGGCAGAGGCAGGACCACAAGCCAAACCACTCCTGGGTCAGAGCTGGAAGCAGAAGATGGAGAGGGCTGTGCAAGTCCTCTCCCTACTAGTGAGAGGAACAAGAGTCTCCAGGGACAGCAGTAATTCTTCATTCACTTGCAGGTTCCTGTCCTTAATGTCCTCTTTCACCAAGCCAGACTTCAGCCTCATCTACCCACTAACATCAGTGTGGGAATGAAAACAGAAACCGGCCTCCCTCACTCATGAGCATCCCCCCAGAACAAGCACAAGTTCATTTCTACAAGGTAACAGCTTTTAAATCACTTTCAGTTGACATGAACATAAATCAACAGGCTTATTTTCACCAGCAACTGATGGAGAGAGCATCAAAATGTAGTTCCCTATCCCACATTTTCTCCTCACCTCTGATAATATCAAGCTCTTGGCCATGGCTAAGGACAGCATTGGCTCGCAGAGCTCTCTAGAAGAGCAAAAACTTGGGTTTGCTGTGGGAAGGCGGGAGAACAGCAGTCATTGTCAGCATTTTCCTGGCTTTCTCCTTCCCAGGCTTCCTCCCCTGTGCCCCACTGTTCCATCTAGAGGCAGCTTTTTCCCCCCTCTCTGAGTCTCTTCCAGGGTATGCAAAGTGATTTAGTTTGCAAAAAATGCAAATACTGTCAATTTTTTTAAAATATAAACAGCTGCAGAAAAGTGTTGAAAGTCAGTTATAAAAATGTAAAAAAGGAACAGAATATTTAACAATAATTAACTCAAGTAATTCTTCCTGAATTGTCCTGAGTACTCCTCTTCCTCACAATTCTTTGTACATGGTCACACACAACCCACTAGTATTTACCCTTCCGCGGCATCCTGCCTACATTGCGCACAACAGAGGAAGTGCTATACGGGAAATCTGCTGGCAAATGGCAAAAACTTTCCAAAACAGGTTTTATAGTTGTTACACATAAGCTGGAATCTTCTGGCTCCACCACAGTGAAAAGCTGAAACTTACATGCACCAGGAGTTTGTGTTTGGAGTTTGGCCACTCACTCCAGTGGACCAAGAATTTAGCTCTAGGCTAGTGTTAAAGGAAGGTCAGCACTGGAAGCAGAAGGGACTAGACCGGGTCTTCTCCATTTCCTTGACATTTGTGGTGGTTTAACCCACAATCTTTGGTTATTTCTGTGTGCCAAGTGCCATACTGGAAATCCCTTGCTTACCTCAGCCTTGACTGCAGTTTGTAGCAAAATGCTGACCAATTGCTTTATGCTTTCTCATCTCCCTAAACACCAACAGCAGGAAATGAAACAGGATGCTGCCAAGTCTTTCAGTGAAAGAAAAAACCACACCATCTCACTGAATTCAGTGGCCCTGTTCTCCCTACAAGTTACCAGCTCCAACATGATTTACTTCACTTGACAGCAGTGGGAATATAGAGCAGTGTATGTTGGAAAACTAGAAGGACACAGGCTCGAACCATGCTCTAACCTCAACTTGGGATTTCATCCAGTGCAGCTAGCCTAGTGGAGCTGATATGAATTTACCTTGCAAGATGAAGCCCAGTCCTTTGTTTCTCTATAATAGAACTTCCTCCCTTTTAGATTATCTTTATCCTTGTGGCTTCTCTTTCCTTTCACTTAGTCTTTCATAAAACCAGCAAGTTAAAAGAGGATGGAGTAGAGTCTTAGGTATTTATACAGTGCCTATCATCTAGGCATTCAAGCACTGACTAGAGCAAGAAAACTAATGTAAAGAGGTAAGCATTAATGCAAGAAAAGATGCTTACTGTCACAAACATTCCCTTTAAATCATTGTACAAAATACAAAAGTTCACATTGTACACTGGATTTGTTTGAAAGGTACTCAATCTGTTAGAGGTAGAAAGTGGTATGGTGCGATTCTTTTGTAAGTAGGCTAGAGTTCTATGCTGAGTATTTCAGAATGTATCCTTTTTAAAAACAGTATTATTGAACTTGTCACAGGGATATTTTCATAAATACTTTTAAAACATTTATAAATGTATGCTAAATAAAACCAGATGGAGAAATAGTTCAACAGTCCTAGCCTCATATTGCTTTCTTGCAATTATTAGAAACAAACCAAAAAAAGTTCTCAAATTGTTGTGGGGCAAATTCATTTTTTTTTTTAACTTCTGAAAACAAAAGTGAAGGTTTTGCCCTGTATCTTGTACTCTGATCATAAAAAGGGACTCTGTACACATCTGCATGTATACATCAGTCCTATGGAAGTCTGTATTCCTTAAGTGCTGCACATCAGTGAGCAATTTCACCTTTATTCGCCAAAATCCTCTTGTTCCTTGACTCAGGAGCTTCACACAAACATGAATATTTACACTATTTACAAATGGAGTGTCCAAGCTCAGTGGCATAAAGTGTCCCATAAGAATCGCGCAAGCTGTGGTGACCCAAGTTCAGAATCTGAACAAGTTGATGAAGTCTTGCGGTGAAAGGGAGATGGAGCAGGTCTCTGGGTTGTTGGCTGTGCAGGGGTGATCAGTACCCTGGGAAAGGAGAAAACAACTCCATTTAGAGAAACTGCAGAAAGGGTGCCAGAGCATCAGCCAGCTCCATGCTGCCACTCTGCCAGACATCTTGCTTGCAAATAGAGAGAGTGGAGCCCAAAATAATATTTCTACTCTTGCCAAACAGACAGCTCAGAACTGGGCTTCAGACTTTAGGGGCTACTGTCAAGTCAGAGGAAACAAAGCCAGCAAAGATCCAAATCATGCTTTCACTCTCTTCTGAGAGATCAGAGGCCAGAGTCTACCATCAGCTACAGGGGTTTAAACCTAGAGATGTGCCGTGGATATCAACATGGTGGTGAGCAGAAGTGCACTGCGAGCCATGAGCTCTTGTTCTAGCTATTCCTGCTGCCAAGACCTTCACCTCCACGTAATGGATGGCAGGAGCTGCTGGCAATGCTGAACTGGTATGGAGGATGATACGCCAATCTTCCTCCCCTCTGACCTTGATGGCCATGATCTGTTCAATGTAGAGAAGATGACAATCTCTGAAGCATAGTGAAAGGGTCTTAATAGTTAAGGGGAGGATGAAGATACAGGAAAACACCAGATTATGTAGGCAAAGGAACTTCTTTAGGGTGCTGCAGTCAGAGGAAGCACTGCCCTGTGGCTCCTGCCCCAACTATGTTCATCCCACCAACACCTCATACCTTCCAAGAGAGGATGTGGCAGTGCCTGCACAGCTGCAGCGTGTCACCATACTGCTCCTTTCGTGGGTAACACCTTATGAGCTTGAAGTACATCTTTTTCCAATCCAGCTGTCCCTTGTCAGATAGGATTAGCCGTTTGCGAATCTGAAAGAAAAAATATGGCAGTTGCAGCAGGTTAAGAAAAAAAAACAAACCATAGTTTGTTCTCTCCACCCATGGTGTTCTCCTCTTCCTTATGTAAGTTAAGCACCATCCTTGTTGGTCCCATGACAGTTTCTGTGTAGCACCAGGAAAACTCCTGCTCTCAATGTCCAACTATAACAGGCTTCCTGACAGCAACAGCCTCACCCCACACTATTATCAGGGTATAGCCTCATTTCATGATTACTACTGTATGAAAGCCTGAAGCCCTGGGAGCTGTTTTGTACTACTTTAGCCACTGATTCTGGACAGCAGGAGAGCAAGTGTAACTGCATTTAACAGTTTGAGAAATAAAAGTCAGTGATTTGTCACATTAGACTGGGAGACCTCTGACTTTTTGGGGGTTCATTAGTTGGGGAGATTGTACTTGAATGTACTTGTTAACAGAAACAACTCCCCCAGAGTCACTTCCAAAGTCAGATCCACACTGAACAAATAAAGGAAGGCAGCAGAGAAGTCTGGCACATGGTCCCTGAAATGCTGAGGTCTGGTATAAATACCCCACACATTCATCTGTTAACAGAGGTGTGAGGGTTTTCTTCCCCCCCCTTTTTTATTTTTATTTTAGAAGACCCCAGATTACCAGCCTGCAAAAGGCCAAAGATCTTTACACAGGTACAACTTGGGTAGTGGCAAGGCTGCTTTCCACATACAGTCCTGTCAGTCACAAAACAGCTCTGAGGGGATTTCTTGCTCTGAAGGGCAGGAGAGTACAACTCATTGCTCATGGACCACATCCACTGAGATTTCTCCACAAGGGTGTCAGTCCCTGGGACATCGCGGTTAATGCCGGAGCTTGGCTGCACGTTTTCCCTGCACACGTGGGATGAACAGCCATGACTTGCAGTTGTTACCACCTGGATTAGGGCTGGAGAAGTTCACCCTATGACTAATTCCTCAGACTCCTATTTCAAGGATCATTGCTGCAGCATCCAAAGCCCTCTCTATAAATCATCTTTACAGCCATTCTCATGCCAGCCAGTATTATTGGATTGCAGCACAGCCCTTGGATCCAAAAAACAGTCAAGTAAGAGCATCCTGCCCATATGTATTCACCCACTAATGGGTCACAGCAGGCAACTGATAGCAATTTGTACCTCTCCTCATACCTGTCTGTCTGTGAAGTGGTACTGGCAGAGTTTCTTCCACAGCAGCCGGTCTTCGCTGAGCACTTGCAGGTCAGGAGCCACTTGACCAAGGCTAACCAGGTCTCTCCCATCACTCAGTCGCTGCATGATGTTCAATTGTAAACACAAGGGCAGGTCTGTCAGGGTGGTTCCTTTAAAGGCAGGCTGNGCAGGGAAAGAAAAAAAAAAAAAAAAAATGAGCTCAGAGGAAGCTGGAAACCCAAGTAATTCTTCCTTGCCATAGAATTACTTTAAGTATTGCTCTTCATGCAGAGAAAAAGCAGCATTTCTCTCTTCTGAATGAAGAGAGATTTGACCTGCCCCAGCAAAGATTTTGAGACATCTTCAAGAAAGCAGACATTCATTTGTATTACAAGTAGTAGTCAGAAGCACAGACACAGTTCAAGCTTCTCTGTTCCCTTCTCATCCATCCCAGATTCATACTCATGAGTCCCTGCCCCTAGATGCACCACCACCAGCTTTCACTAGAGCAGGACACTGGCTGTGTCATGGTACCAGGCACAAACTACCCAGGTCCCTCCAACACAAGGGACACTGGCATTAACTCTCAAGTTCAGCCTTCTGTTACCCACATGGCTGGGAGCCTCATGCCCTTCCACATGTGTTTTAGCTCATGTCATCACAAGTTCCCACTGTAACCACAGCAGTGGCTGATGAGTGCCCGCAGCAGGATTTTCCCTCTGTGGATTCCCAAGTCACTGCTGGCAGGGCTGATCTTCCCTCTGGGAAGATTTGAAGAACCTGTCCCTTTCCCAGCACTGCAGGCACAGTTTTGCAGGCTGCTCAGCCACACCAAAGCACATCTTGAAGAGCCAAAAGCCACCCTCACCCTCAGTCGCCTTTGTCTGGTCTACACAGGGTCCAGGACTATTTTACAAGTCTGCATGGCAGCACAGCTCCAGGACAAATTGGTCACAAAGAATCAGCTGGTCCTGCACTCTGGAGCAATCCAAGGCACCCACCAAAGCAAAGCCTCACACAACCTGGGCCCTAGCTGCTCCAAAATCAGCCCCGGCCTTATTAAGGCAAACAGCAGCTTTGCAGATTGGGCCTCAACAAAGAAACAACGTTAAAGAGATGTGCCAAGTTCATCATTTACCCTGCACAGAGATGCTGCTATTTTTAAGCTACAGTCACATCACCCGCCCTGCAATTGGCAGAGCCATTAACCATTTCAAACGAGAAGCACGCGGCCCCTCATCGCTGGGAACACTGTGTGATGCTGCTCTGAATCACATGATCCCAACCCCTGCCATCTAAAGGCATGTGAACCTTCATGGGCACAAGAAGTACAACTGCACGTAAACAGTTCCCACCTTCCCCTCAGTGCCCAGCCTGCACTGCTCTCTGCTGCTCCTCCAGCCCGGAGAGCACACAGCACTGCCTGGCACCTGCAAGAGCAAGGTTTAAGCACTGTTTAAGCAAAGCATCATTTTTGTCCAGCTCTACCAGCAAAACAGAAGCCGGTTACACCCCTTCCAGACAAGCTGAACTATTTTGGCCATCTCCAGAGGGTATTTGTTCCAAAGCCAACATAACTTCAACACTGCCATGGCAAATCATTTCACTGATGAGCACAGTTGTTCCCCTGTTCACATCTCCCAGCCCCAAGCAGCCTCATCCTCTCTACCTTTCAGCCATTCCCAATTCCTCTTCTAGTCTCATCACAGAAGCTGTCTCTTGAGACAAAGAGAGCTCCCCACTGCTGCGTGCTGAGGACTAAGCTGCAAACACACCGCCTGGTTACACACGATGAATGTTGGTGCAATCCACTTGTGCACCTGGAAATGGAAGAGGAGGTAGAGAGCCAGCTCCACCACTCCTGAAGCCGATGAGTCTCCCGTTTGCTATGCAGCAAACCCAGTGTTCCTGCCGTCACTGCAAGCTGAGGTCATCTTCAGGGGCAGAGGCAGTGTGCTGCAGCCTTGGATCACCTCCCACTGATCTCCCCTGCCACATTGGCTTTAGCACTGTCCTGCAGAGAGCCCACACAAGCTCCACCAGCACAGAACTACGTCCAGAGGCTCTTGGCTCAACAACAAACAACAAGAACAGAAAAAAATCCCCCCAAAAAAACTAAGGCACACACTTCTGTCTTATTTCTGAGGAAGCCAGTATGACTAAGGCAACTCCATACAGGTTTTTTGAGTCAGAGCCAAAGACTTATCTGCTGCTACTTTTCCCTCAGTACTCCTTTCCAGGACTTCTCAAACATTACTTTCTTTGGAGAAAGAACAGAGATTAGATCAGAGTAGATCATTATGTTGTCACTTTCTGGACAGTTTTTTTTTTTTAAACATAACTTTAGCACATTCAGTATTTTGCAAGTTTTTTTTTTTTTTTTTAATGTTTATGCTTTGGCCATTGTGAGACATTCCCCCTCCCTCCAGAAATACCAGAAGCACTCAGCACTGTAAGCAACTGGCTGCACAGAACTAGACTTGTTCTTCCTTCCTCTCAACTCAGCTGGTTTTGGTCTAGCTTGACCTGAAGTAATCTTCAGTAGTGTGAATTGTTTGTTTTTGCAAGTTCTACATCTGCTTTACTTGTATTTTAGTGTAGGTTTGCAGACAGTTTTTTAAGTGTACATAAAAGGCAGTTCCATTCACAAGCAGTATTTTGATGTAGTGCTCTGAAATGCTTACATGGGTTTTGAGAGTTGCTGAAGTAGAGGAGAAAAACCATACTGTACTACTGAGCTGAGCAGCAGGAGGTAGGTCCCAAGCTGTGACGCATCAGGGCAGTGGATGCCCTGGTGGAGCTGATCCCAGAAGTGCCCAGGCACAGAGCAGCTCCCAGAGCTGGGCACCAGCAGGGGCTGGCATGTCCCACAGCGGAGGTGGGGCAGACCACCATCACATAAGGCAGCGCTGCTTCTACTGCTTTTCAGACTCCCCGGGACCTCCCAGAGTTTGTCTTCTCCCATTCCATAACTGGAGGACTGGAAGTTATTTCCTGGTGTTCCCAGAGAACACAGCCATGTAGAATGACAGAAGCCAGACCTCTGCTCAGTCCTTTCAGTGCCCCTAGTTCACCCACCAGAAAAGCACACTTTTTCAATTCCCTTAGACCATGCCTCGTTCTGCCCAAGTGGGAATTTCACAGCCTAGCTCACTGTAGAAGACTCTTAGAAATGGGCACACTGACACAGAGGTCAGTGCAGGAGGAAGGCTTTAGCATTTCTGTGGAGCCAGCACCCATTCAGGGTGAAGTGGAGCAAGTTCAGATTTGTTTTGCATGCAAAGTCAGGTTAGGAATTTATCAAATAATACATTTCTCCCATCCCCACATATGCTGGAAAACCAGATGTTGTGAAAGCAGGACTTGTCTGGCTGGAACAGCCAGCTCCAGACTACTGGAAGAATCACTGATGTTTTCAGCCAGGAAGCATGAAGCTATGCAGCTATTTGGAAATTTGCATTTAATTTGCAGATTAAACAAATCTAAAAACCTCAACTATCTGATAAACAAGTTTTGCAGGCAATTTCTCAGATTGAGAAAGATTGAGCTGACTTTTCAGACTGAAGACTCATCTCTGAAGGCTCTTGGGAGGGTTAGATAGCACTCTGCCCAGCTCTGTTAAGACAGAATCTCATGGCCATAAACGAGTCACATCACCAGCAGCACCCAGCATGATCCCACATTGTGTACATTGAGGTGGCTGGGGACATGCAATAGCTACTATTGCTTTATTCTGAATTAATGGACACAATTCAAGGAATGCAGGAAGTTATTTTGGCAATTCCTGGTGCTTGCTTCCCCAGGACTCTGCTTCCACTGGGAGTACAGTGGGATGCAGTCACCCAGATGAGAGCTACTACACAAGGTTTCATGGAGAAGCCACATTACTTTTAGCATTCAGGATTTGTGCTTACCCTGGTGATTTGAATGTTGTTCAGCTGCTGCTGCCAGTGCAGAATAGTTTCCATCCTGTGCACCCACATGTTGATGTTTCCAACCAGGACAGACTTGCCGACCCGTTGAACCAAAGTACAGAGGGATGTGTAGAGGGTCTGCAGCAATTCCCGTATTAGCCTGATGTTCTGCTGATCTTCAAGGACTTCAGAGGAAAATGAAAGGTTAAAAACTGCCAAAACTATTTTCTGAGCCTACATGTTTCTCAGGGAAAGTAACCTGCTATAATCTCACGATAGAGCCAGCCTATGATTTTCTTTTTAAAGAAAACATTAGCCAAGCTCAGCAAGTTAGACAGCAGATGGAAAGATCTTTCCAGGATAAGCAGATGAGGTATCTGCCCTTCCTACAGGGCTTCCCATTTCCAGCCACTGGAAACCAGCCAGCTTTCCCCTCCACTAAGGGTGAGAGGTTATCTATGTATGCCTTTTCCCTGCTTACCCCAGCCGATGGGCCGGGAGACAGCTCAGGATCTTCTGTCTCATCATGTATACACACGCTAACAGGGTGCTCTCCATTCCTTGGGTTCACTCAGAGCTAAAGCACTAGGAAGGGAAGCAGCACATCCGACTGCAATCCAGCCCCACTGGAGCACCAGGAGGTGACAACAGCCCTCCAGCTTTACTTTCCCTTGGAGGAGTGGAAGCACTTGATACAGCAAACTGGAGGCATGGAGACTGCAGATGTGCCAGGCTGGGGGGCAGGTGCAGCTCTCTTCTGCAGTCAGAAATAGGCCTCAGCAGGCTGCAGAAGGGGTGGTAGTGAGGGAAGTGGGAGAGAGAAGAATTGCCTCCCAGGTATCTACCAAAATATGGATGTTTCCTCCCACTCCCCCCCACTCTGCACAGCCCTTTGCTGAGGGCAGGGAAAGTGGAACTGAACTACAGAAAGAAGCAGTGCATGGCCTATTCTTGAGGATGTGGTTCATGCTGAGTACACCAGATTCAATCAAACTCCTCCTCCTCCCCCTCACTGTTTCCATTTCTTACCTTTCTGCACCACTTTTTCCAAAATGTTCATGTAGTTTTTCTGGGCAATGCCACTCAGTGACGTCAGCTGAGACTTTGCTATCAGCTCCAACAGCTGTGGATAAAAATAGAAGTTGCAAGCTTTAGAGAGCAGAGATACCTTTCTAATCTTAACTCCTGGTCACATGACACAGCAAAACAGTCCAGACACTTGTTTGCTGCATGAAAATAAAAGGTAGATGGAACGACAGAGCAAACTAGCACACAGGGGGAAAGGGAACAGAAGACAAGTAATTAAACGCACATCAGAAGAGGAAAAAAAAAAGAGGCCTTCTAATGATCTTCAGGATGAAAATTTGATTTCATGGTTCAGGGATGCAGAGAAACCACAGAGCAGCGCTCAGACTGACAGCGCCTATTCACATCAAGGAACAATAACGGTAGACGTCACCGACCTTCACTGGGGCATAAACAAGCAGTGTCATAAGGGAACACAAGCGAACGCCGGTTTGGAAGGGGATGTTATTGATGGGGCACTAATGAGAATCAGACTCTGCGATTTACGTCAAACTCCTTGGTTGCATGGGTTTTGTCAGAGTGCTGTCATCACAATGGAAAGGTTAAGGGCTGTATTAAATGCCACTCCCCCCTCCAACAAACCCCTGTTCCCTCAAGATTTCCTCCTCTCTGTTCAGTTCTCCCAGCTGTAACAATACCAAGCCATTCACCTTCCACTGTGTGTCCTGCCTACTTGTTAGCCTCCCCCAATGGAGATCGCACTTCTACTTTCAATTGCGATTTGCTTCCTGTCACCAATCTCCTGACTTGTGTGCTAGCTGAATGCTGGACTTGGGTTGCAGTTGCTGAAGGAAGCATTTCCCATGGGGAAGATGCCCTCCCCTCGCCAGGCTCTCTGCTGCTGCAAGAACAGTGTGGAAGTTTCCTACAGGTCCTGTTCTCCCAGGCTTTCCTCCCTTCCCCCAGCATTATATAAACACACAGGCTGTCCACATGTCATTCCATTTGTTCTGGATGTACATAGCCTTCTGTTTCAATTTAGAAGGGAAAGGAAAAACCCTTTATGCTACAAATCAATCAACACATTACCACATGACTAGCTTATTAATTCTTTATTATCAGGAGCTACAGCATCCCATTGCTGGCACCACAGAGTACAGAGAAGGTGCAACTACTTGTGTCAAGTAACTAAGATGTTTTATGATAAGACTTGGTAAGTCATGAGCTGAACTGTTTGCCCTGTTATAAGAATGGTAGGAATGCATCCGTAAAGTTACCAGCAGTGTGCCATGAAGAAGTGAGCTTGGGGAGAAGAATTTTTGCTGTCATTCGCCTGCTCTACTCATCCCAGGCACTGGCATGTGACTGCCAGTTAGGAGCAGTGGAGTTACTTAAAGTGATCCATCTCTTCTTCATTTAATTGCCAGCCCAACACCATCAGATGGCTTTGAGTTTACATTCTATTAATATCTTGCACCTCACATGACTGAAAGAAAACAAGATGAAAAAAGACCTGCACAAGCTTCTGTGAAGGGCAGGCTACCCGTGTTCTTGGCTCATTCTGGAGAAACAAGAGAGGCAGCAGAGCAGGATAGCACTTACTGCACATAGCAAGAAGACCCACCGATCCCTCTCAGCAAACTGAGACCCCAAGGACAAGATGCTTTTAAAAACAAGGCAGTCTGCAAGACATTTGCAAAGTCTTTGAAGTCTTCTCCTAGTTTCTTGAAATACCAGAGGAAGTAGAAAAAACAACATTGCAAAGTACCCTGCAGAACTCCACTTACACTAACCTACTTATCCATCAGGCCTTTGATTATAACGATCAACTTGCCAGACTCCATCTGTACATTAGCCACACACGCATCCAGATCAGCTCTTCTGTGCATAAACAACTGCTGCCTCCAGACTGCACTGTTCAGGAACTGGCACAGGAACAGCCTCCTCCAGGCTGGGTGTTAGCGCTGTTGTGCCCGTCGCTGAAAACACTGAAATATACCCAGCGATAAGCATCACGTAATGCAGCACTGAAAGAGCTAGAAGCCAGGGCCATTCTTTAGGAGGAACAAAGATATAAATCTCAGTTCCTTGAAGAATGCTAAATTGGCACAAAATTAAGCTAGCCAAACAGATTCAAATTTGCCTCTCCTGTGTTTATCAAGGTTCAGTTTATGTGCAGTTTATGAACCAGTTCTGATGTCACATGTCACCTCCCTTCTCCTGCAGCAATAAACACAGGATGAAATTCCATATGAAAACTATGTTGTGAATGCCTCTCAGACTACTCCTTTCCCCAGGGACTGCTGGCTGAAGCAGCTGGCTAGCCCTCCAAAGCAAAAGACATTTTTATTCCTTTGTCCTCATAATGTGTGTAAAACAGGTAAGTGATGTGGTTCAGTGAGGCTCAGACCCATCCACACCCCGCACACTCCAGTGCTTGAGGGTCTTTAAGTGTTGGCACAGGCCCAGCAAAACACAGCCTCAATAGTCCAACACATTTGGGTCTACAGCGTGATACAAATCAACATTGTCACTTGCATAATACAGACTAAAAGCAGACTGGTGAATTCAGATTAAAGCTGAGTAGGGTAAAAAGGCTGGAGAGCAGCAAATGTGTTATGATGCAGTCGCATTAAGTCCAATCCATGCTCAACTGAGAGGGACAGATGGTAGGGGAGAGTGCAAAGGGAAAGGCTAAGAGCAATTTTAAAAGGTCTGCCTTTCAAAACCAATATAATTGCATTCCAGATTTTAATTGGAGCTGTGAATCTGTTATACCTCCTGAAAACAGGGCATTAGATTCCAATTCACACTTTCAGATCCTCAGTAGCTGAAAAAGCTGACCTGATAGCTTCCCCTGAAAATCCTTTCTGCTACCTTACCCCTGTTCTGTTTACTGTCAGGGGTCTGCAACAGCCAAGGAGAAAAGGCAAGAAATGGAGCAGGTTATTCCAGAGCATCTGGAATGCTGGCTTCTACAGCAAAGTAAAAACCTGCTCACTCCCCATACAAGCAGGATGGATGAGGCTCCTGCTCAGCCCCCCAGTAGTTGGTCCAAAGCAGTTAGTGCAATGAGCCACTTGCTCAGGGAGCACAACAGGTCTTCTCCACCACCAGGAAGAGAGAACAGGGGACATGTGGCAGGGAACAAGGACTCCAGAACTGTTGTTCTGCTGTCACCGCTGTGCACAGCATCACACAGAGACACACCACAGCCAGCTGGTACTTGTGTCACTCTCCCAGTGCAATGCAGTGATGTGTAGGTAATCTGGTCCCAAATAACCCACAGCCAGGGGCTTACAGCACACAGAGCCAGAAAAGCCTCTGCAGGNAGCCTCAAGCAACTCGAATGTAAATCCACATCTGAACACCCCAAACCAGCCCTAGGTAAGGAGGACTGCATTCCACGGGGATCCCCTAACTCCTCAGGGCCAGGGATGTGGCTCCTCACATCTGACCTGCTAGGAGAAACTTACTGCAATGGAAATTCCCTGTAGCCCCCCTCATTCTCCCCACCCTTCACTTTTTGTGGCTGAAATGTCACATTAGCTGTGAGCTGGCAGG
>VXAV01001445.1:939-51677 GCA_013399715.1 Alectura lathami | reverse complement strand
GAGGCGTGTGCGTGTGGGTGCCTGCGCAGGGCCGTTGTGTGCGCGGGCGGCTTGTGTACTGCGCACAGCCACGGGTTTATGTATGTGTCGTGTATATAAAACAGAGAATATAGATACATAGAAAAGCAGTGTTACATGCATAGTTGTGTTCCGTAGAGAACTCCTTCGTTTATTAACAAATAATGTAAATATTTACATATGCGTGTATGCTTATGTATAGAAACTACAAAGGTGCCTCTGTTATTTATGCATCACAAATATATATTCTCCTTACAGATGCATACAGAATATAAACACGGAGAAATACATGGCATTGTATAAACATCCAGATTACATACACAGAGACTATAGACAGAATATTATATAGAGAATATTATATTATATATTAATATTATATACAGAATATTATATACAGAATGTTTTCTAATCGTATGTATACATTTTGTACGTGCATGTAATCTTTTACATATCTGTATGCATATATGCCTTATATATGCATGTTTTCATATACATTATGTTTATATATAAGGCTATTTAATACTACATAGGTGAGTATATATGACGCAAATATATTAAAAACCAATATTATACATGAAAACATGTCTGGATCTATAAAGATAGCTCACTAGATACACGCACTAGCACTCGTTAGCCAAGGTGTTATGTACTGAACATTAAAAAATGCTGTCCTGCATTCAAGCCCAGGCCGAGTGGTTCATTCCCAGCCAGCACAGCTTGGGATGGGATGCTTTGTTCATGTGTTACACGGTATTTGCCCCGTGCTGTGGTGTACCCATCCCCACACATGGATTTCTGTATGGCATGGCAGTGGGGATGGGGCTGCTGCTTTGCTTCTCAGGCCAAGGTAAGGGGTGAGCAGCCAGATGCAGGCTGGGGGATCAGCTGCCCTAATCCAGCCCGCGCTCCCCAGCTGTGCTCCCTGCTGCTGTGGGGCATCTGGTGTTTGCTAGTGTTGGTGTTGTGCATTCACCCTCTGTAAAGACGGGGAGGCTGTGCCTGTCGTGAGTGCTGCTGGCCGCCTGCTGCATCTGCACGATGCCCACAGCCACTGGTGAGCAGGACACAGGGTGCAGCATGACAGAAAGCAATCAAGAGTTGCTGCGAGCCAGAGTGCAGGCAAAAATAAAAATTCAAATGCAAGAGCATCTTCCCATCCTGCTAGTGGACTCCTTTGGGAGAGTAAAACCCCTTCCTTACAGGCAGTGACAACTATTTTTTTGTGTGTGGGGAGGATATCATTCAAGCCACAAGAGTGCTTGGAGCTGCAAAATTATTTTTGGTGGGTGTCTTGCGTGATTAAGCAACCTCTGCCTCTGACAAGTGAGCAAGTTGCGATAGCAGGCTGCAGGCAATGCTGCCCTCCATCTGAGGGGCTGAGACAGCTGGTGGTGAGGCCATCTCCTAACAGCGTGACCAGCTTGGTGAGCATGGGGTTGTGGCCGCGCAGTGCCTGCATCCTGCCCGCACCCAGATGAGTGTGTTCAGGCAGTGGGATCCATGCCACTGAAAACACCTTCATCCTTTTTGTGGGGAATCCCTTGGCATTTGCACTGCAGGTTGGCTTCAGTCTGCAGGAAGGGGTGGGTGCTAGGGAAGGCAGACACATGGACTGTCTCTTTTAAAAGCCATGGTGGTGTGAGGTAATAACTTGTAGCAGGTAACTCGTTTACTGCAACTCTGCCTTTGGCCCTCTACAGGATGTTAGTGTGCAGGGGTTAGCAAAGCAGGTAAAAACCCATGCATGTGCCCAACGGAGGTGCAGAAATTTGCAAATGAGCCCTGTGGAGACATTGGTTTTGTGCAGAGTTCATACATCTGAAACTGATTGTGGCTTACAGATCTGAGAATCAGCACTGGAGGATGGAAATGGGGATAGGATATCTATACTTAAAAAGAGCATCCTCCGCCTGGTCCCAGTGCAGCGCCTCTTGCAGGGACCTCTGCAGTGCACTCATCACTGTTGGGGTTACTGGCTCTACAGAAACTCACCTGTGTGCAGCCTACACAGTGTGACCACAGATGTGCATGTGCACCTTGCATGGGCATCACACAGGATCACAGCATGGCTGAGGCTGGCAGAGCACCCTGGGTCCATCTGCTCCAGCCCCTGCTCCAGCAGGGACACCCAGAGCAGGGTGCCCAGGCCCATGTCCAGGCAGCTTTTGGAGATCTCCAGGGAGGAGACTCCACAGCCTCTGGGTAACCTGTGCCAGTGCTCAGCCACCCGCACAGCACAGAAGTGCTGCCTGGTGTTTGGGGGAAACCTTCTGCACTCCACTTTGTGCCCACTGCCTCTGGCAGGTCCTGGCACTGGGCACCACTGAAAAGAGCCTGGCTCTGTCCTTTTTGCACCCTCCCTTTAGGTATTTATGCACAATGACGGGATCTCCCTAGGGCCAAGCTAACACTAGAGATCAGCTCTGAGAGTGAAGGACGTTGCATCAGGGCGGCGTGTGACAAAACCTGGCAGCACTGGTTCACAGAAGTGCAGCAGGCACGTGACTGTTGGCCGTGACTCACACAGGTAAGTGGGCTTAGGGTGGATTGTTGATGTGGTAATCATGTAATGAATTAAAGCCGGGAACCCTCTTTCAGAGCAAACTCTGGGCAGCAAACTCTCTGACCATGTGAAGTGTCAGTTCCCCAGGAAAAACGAGGGTTACAGGGGAGGGTCTGGCACATGTTCCGGGATCCTGCCATCACAGACTCAGGCTGCTCCCACCATCCGATGGTGAGGAACCTGTGCTATGGTCTCACACCTCACAGCTGCCTGAAAAACAATTCATGTGTGGGTCCTGGCAGGCATTTCTCCAGAGGAACCGACCTGGTGGCCATCTGGGGCTGAATCAACCGGCCACAGCAGCTCAGTTCAGCGGCCTGTGTCACCGGGGTGCTCCATTGGAGCTGGTTTTCCCTTGGGAGCTGGGGACGTCCACCTCACCGAGGGCTGAGGCAGCCTTGGTTGCTTCCTGTGGGCTGAGACAAGCCTTGGCAGCTCCACAAATCCTGCCCCACAGGGCGAAAAGGCCCACACAAGCCTCCTGCCTGCCTAGGTGGGCAGAGCACAGGCCCAAGAGTAATGCTTGTGTTGCCTGTCAGCACATGCACTTCTCATCTTTAAAACATTACCTGGTGGGGATTAATCCTCATACCAGGCAGGTTTTATGACACCTCACTCCTCAAAGAGAAAGAGTAAACAATGTGATGAAGGCCCATCAAAGCGTGAGGGAGGTCACAGCTGCGATGAAGTCACTGCCTGCCTGTCCCATGACCATTAGACCTTGTGTACTCATCAGGTAGGCAGCTGGCAGCCCTGGCGGAGCAGGATCCAGCCTCCCTGGTGGCAGCAGGCAGGCAGGCAGCCCATGGGGAGGTGCTGGGCATTGCTCACCCTTGGAAGCACGAATCAGAGCTTGTTTTCCCTGAGGAGTCACTGGGTGCTTCCTCTGATGCTTGCAAGGTCTGGTGGTAGGAGATTGCCAAGCTAAAGGTGCTGAAAGGCTGAAGGAATTGGTTGCCAGCAGGATCTGGGTGTGAAACGTTTCCTGTGTCACAATTGGGCCAAAGATTTCCACTCTCTGAATGGCGTCTTGGTGGTGGTGGTGGATTTCAGGGTGAGAGGGCTGTTTGCATGGATCCCTAGTGAGGACTCAAGCCAAGGGAGTGGTCCCAAGGACAGGTTTGCTCTCATCAGCTTCTGCTTGAGCTGAGGCAATGTTCTCCATCTCGTGGGGTGAAGCCCACTCTGCTCTGAAGTGGGAGCAGAGCAGAGCGAAGGCTCTTTGTGAACTGGAGGGCAGTGAACAGCGTGGTGTCCTGGGCAAACATCTGCAAGCAGCTTAGGTGCGAAAACTCCAAAGTAAGCAACATTCAGAAAAAAAAAAAAAAAAAAAAAAAAAACAACCCTAAAACAAAGCCCTTGATTTATGTCTGTTGAAAGAACTATACGCTGAAACACAGGGTGATGCGGTTAGGACAGATAACACTGGGGAGAAAGCCGCAGCAGTACTGGCAGTTCCCTGTGCAGGCAGGATGAGCAGCAGGGCGCTGTCTGAAGCCAGCTAGCAGCAAAACAATGTCAGCAAACTGGCTGGAAAGAGGTGCAACTCCAGGGGCATGTGCCTTGCAAAAGGAATTAGAAGGATATCCAGGAATTACTTCTTGCTTGTAGTAAGTTGGGCACTATTTAGCAGATGGCAGGCATGGAGATTTGATTTCACAGAAAATATATGTTTTCCATGTCAAAGGGTGTCTCCGCCTCCTGCCTGCTGAGTTCAGCCCAGCATTTGCAGCCAGGAACTGTTAGTCCTTTGACATTTTTTTCCACAAGGGAGAGGAGCAGAAGCTGAGCACTGAGGTGGCAAATGGCCAGCAGCTCCTGCGCGGTGCCTGGGTGATGGTTCTGCAGGAAGCAGGTTTCTCTGGGGGATAGCAAAGCACCAAAACTCGCACTGGATCAGCTGCTGGGAATGCACCACAGCTGCTGAGGGAGCAAAGGGCACCCAAAGGCACTGAACTCCCAGAGTGTTGCACCCCTTGCACCTGCAAAAATCAAGTCAGCTGTGGGGTTGGTTTGGGCTGGTTTTGTGGTGTGGGTCATGGCTATGTTTCTAGAATAACCAGTGGTCTATAATTATCCTGGGGACATCACATAGTGGCCATGCCCTTCATCACCTCTGTCCTTCTTGTGGCGCATCACAGCTGTGGCTCTGAAATGGGTCTGAGGGTTGTTATTGGTACTGCAGTGTTTTCTGTGGCTTTTGGGGTTGTAGTTTGGTGGCCCTCTGTGCATTGCTTCTTGGTCGCCTGCAGTCTCAGGGGACCAGCTTGGTGACCCGGATTCTCCCGCTTTTGCCCACTGCTCTTTTTCTCTAGGTGCTTGTTAAGGGAGGTGGTTGACGCTCGGTATTTTGCAGCCTGCTAGTGTTTAATTTTCCTGCCCCCTAAAACCTTCAGAAACAGGATGGTACTGTCCAAGGGCAAAGCCTGCTGCTGAGGAGGGACAACCTCTTACAGTTTTACAGGCAAGGTGAGGACACAGATGGAGGGAACAGAGTGTTGAATTTCCACTCTTCTGTTTTCCCAGCATCCTGAAGAAAGCAGCTGTTTCCATTGCGTGAAGGCAGGGCAGTTTCCAAAGGTGGCCCCAGGCAGGGTCTGGGAAGGTGCCAGGGGGCTGCAGCCCTGCCCATCAAGCACACTGCCTACTCTGAGCCTCCCTTTGATGCAATGCAGGGGCAAACTGATGGTAAACCCTTCCTGCTGGACCACACAGCACATCTACCCCTCCGACCGGCTCTAGAAGGAGTTGCTGTTTTTCTCACTGGTGTTCAGCAAATGCAGGTTTCATGGTTGTGCTACAAAAGCCACTGCAGGGGAAGACGCCTGGGAAGTTGTTCCTGGCTGGATTTGACCATGCCCCCTTGCTGTTCCTCTTGGCTCTTACATGTTTCTAACCTGAAGTCTTACACAGAACTACCTGTTCTAAAAGACAACTCATTTTTCTGTGTACAAGACAGCTCTGTCCTGCATTAATAGCTGCTTTCCACAAAAGCCAAAGCCTTGACCACTTGGTCTCCATAAAGAACCCACAAGAGTATCTCCGGATGCTTGCCTTCATGTCTGCAGCAGGCTCCAGCCTGGGTCACTTTGTATTTTGCTTACTAAACATGACCCTGGCAGCATCAGCAGGAGGCAACAAGCATCACTGCCTGACGGGGAGCACTGTTCCAAGCGGCTCGGAGATGGCTGGCTCCCGTGGGTGGCCAGCAATCAGTACAGCCACAGGAGCAGACTGCAATGGGCAGTGGGACAATTTGCCTTGTAAAAGCTCCTGTGAGCAGAGGAGCATTGTTATTAGAGATTTCCGATGCTGGCTGTTGGTAGGATACACAACTTTTCCTAAACACAGCCTGTCCAGCTGCATTCCTGAAGCACACATTCTTTGCCTGCATAGCTCACCCAGACTGTGGCCAGGAATAGTGCTGTGGCTCTGCGTGGGACCTCTCCCAAATACATCTCTGATCGGACAGAGCCACTTGGCCCACATGTTCAAACTTGGACCAGGAGAGAAGAATTGTAATTACTGCTCTTTTTGCCATTTTCTACCCATCACCATCTATTCTTTATCCTTCACATGTAAGACTTATAAACACTTCCACTCTTTCAACCTCATTTTCTGTTTCTTGAGCATCTGTCATGGTGTGCACATACCACTGCCCTCTATTGGGCTGTGAGCAGGGACAACAGACCAGCCTTCTTGGGTTCATACAGTTAATGCCTGTTGCCGTGCAGCTGGAGGTACTGATTTCTGTCTCTAAAGCTGCATAGCTGAGATTCAGCTGGCTACTTGCAGCCTCAAAGAATGCTTGGCTGGAAGGGCGATTGCCAGCTTTCTGATTTTTATCGTAAGTCTGGTGATGGCTGGCTTGCTTTTGGCAGCCCCAGTTTCTGGAGCATAGTTTTGGGGTGAGAAGCTCAGCTTTCAATTTAAACCCAGAATGCACATTTGCATTTGACTGTTGCAGGGAGAAGCTGCGAGGTGTGTCCTGCTTGTGCACCCACGACTCAAAAGGCAGACACAAAATACTTTGTGCTTTGGTTAAGAAGCCATTAAAATATATAGATATATGTTTGAAGATTAAATTGTAGTTTTGGGTACTTGGCACTGGCAATCCTATGGAAATATGCTATTGTGCCAGGCCTTTTTGTTCTGGAGAAGCTGCCCATCATTTTGAGATCCTGGAACATGTGGTAAGTTCTTCCCTTTGCTCCCAGAAGGTGCTGAGCAGGGCACAGATGCGCCAGCCACCTTGCAGAGATCAGTTTGGCTCCTTTCCCTTGCCTTGCCTATCACTGCCCACAGGCAACCTTAATGCCAGCATTTTTAATCTAAATCCATAAAAGCAAGGCAGTTTTATAACCCTTTTTTCTTTTTTGATGACCAGATGCATGAAAGAGAGACATTGTTTTCTGACCAGTCTTACTGCTGACTACGGAGCCCCTGAGCTTTTCCCTTCCAGTAGATAACATGAAGATATGTCTTAGGGGCTTTGGCTTCACCCCGTCAGGCTTGGTCTAGCTCCAGCAGAAGCAAGAAGTCTGTGGCTCAGAAACCACCGTTTTTAATTCTCCTTTTGTGATTCCCTTTGCTGTATGCAGACATAATCACTGTGGTCAGTCCTTCCTTTCAGCTTCCCCTGTGCTGCCTTGTGATGTTTACATGGTGTGTAGTGTTCTGCGAGCTTTGGATAAACAGAAATAAAAATCAGCATTGGTTTGCTTTGTAAGAGTAACCCCTGGAGTCAACAGCTATTCCCTGGTTGTAACCTTTAACTCTCTCACCAAGAAGTGACTTTATAGAGGAAACAAATAGAGAATCGACTTAGGGTTCCCATGTGTCACACTGTTTTCACATGAAAGCATTAACAAACTACAGGCAGCATGGGAATGAAGCAGTAAAGCATCTGGGCTTTCTTGGACAGCAATGGAGTAGAGCCTGCCTGATTTTTCCAGGAAGCAAGTGGTTTTGCAGAGAAGGTGCCAAGGAGTCACAGCAGCATCCCTGTTATTACAAGGAGGGGATTTTCAGCACATGCTGTGCTGAAATGATAATGGGTATCTAGCTGTAGCTGCTGTATCTGGGCACCTACTGTATCTGTAGGATCTTTTAGTCTTTCTCCAGGCAGTGAGAGCCCAACCCATAGAAGATGCTGTACAAAGTGAAGCAGCCCGGAGGCAGCTACAAGGACAGGACGCAACAGGACACAACCTGCAACAGGATGAAAGAAGTCAGAGGGAGTATAAGTCCATTTTCCTTTGATTGTAGTTTCCTGTTTTTCCAATTTTAGTTGGGGAATTCTCCTCCTTTTAAAGCAAGGAAGATCTAAGCAGTCCAAGACCTATCTTTAAAAATATATACCATTTGGCTTCATTTATGTTTTAAAATATATTTAAAATTCTGCAGGAAAAAATGCAACTTACTACTTTGAGGGTCTTCCCATTCAAAAGACAAACCATCTGTCTTAATTGGAGCTAATACTGCAGTTACTCAGCCTTGTGCTAAACTTCTCATCTTAAAGCTGGGCTGATGGGCAGAAGTATTTTTTGGAGAGTATCATGAGTTACTTTCCCAAAGGCAGAGGTACAAGCCATGACAATTCCTCAAAGTCACAAACAGGCCCCTTTATACTTTGGCAAGGATTCAGGAGTTGAATGGAGGAATAATTAATCCCTGCCAGAGCAGAACTGAGATACATGGCTGCAGGACTCTGTGTAACTCAGCATACTCAGCGGGATCATAATTCAGAAAAAAAAACAAGCAGGCCACCTGCATGGCTGAAATGTATATTTTGAGTTTTCATTTTTTGGCAAGAGCTTGTGTGGATTAGGAGCCTCTGAGCTCTGCAGAAGCAGTTAGGTCACTAACTGCTCAGCCGCTGCAAACCTTTTTTCTAAAGGGAAAAAAAGTAATGTCATTCTGCCTTGGCACATGGTAAGATGTGTGAGCTGCTGCTTTAGGACTATAGGCCAGCTTAGGAGACAGTTATGTTCCCCAATCCAAAATGCATCACCTGGACCAAGATGGACCCATTTTTTTTTTTTTTTCCCGTGGCAGCTGAGCTGAGTTTAACAAGTTGCTGTGCACAAGGAGAGCTGCAGCAATGTGGTGGCTCTGTGCTTTTCATGCACACCAGCTGCAGGGTGATGCAATCTGCCTTCCTGCTCCTTAATCTAGGTCGAATTACCTTGCCTTTTGCTGGAATCAGAAGCATGCTCAGGGAGAGTTACCCTGGCTCAGCTCTCAGGCAGGAAACTGTTAAACCTCAGCCATTAACTGCAAGGAGTCTGTCAATGAGTCTGTCCCAGCCTGGTCTTTAGATTGCAGATCCCCAGCAGCAGGAGCTGCCCTTCTTTTCAGAGCTAATTTCTCCAGTGTGATTTCCTACCCATGTCGCATCAAGAAAGTGAGTCCTTTGACGTTCACATTTAATTTTAAGGTTCTTCTGCTCCAACTTGCTGGAGGTTTTCCCAGCCTAGGTGGGACACAGTAGCTGTATCTATCTGAACACGCAAAATAGACTCCTCTGCTGCTGCCAAAACAGCTAATTTGGCCTCTGCAGCTGCTGTTGGCAAGTTTCCCACTGATATTAGTGGAGCAGGTTTTGTTTGTAAGTTTGCAGTCAGTGTCCCTAGGTAATACCCCAACTTGAGAAGCAGCAGTGGTTTGAAATAGACTTCTTGATCAGCAGTCCCCTTCCTCCAAGCCCTCTTGTCAGGAGGCAGAACTGGTGGCCAAGCAAAAAGCATTTCCCAGCACATAGCGTGCTATTTATTGGAGGGTGTTGTATACTCTGCAGAGCATTCTGACTTTTAAAGCGTGTCCACTGTAAGTGCACCAGCTGGAACACGGGAGGAAAATGCTTCTAGATCCAAGCTGAGCCATCAGTTATTCCATTGAGCATGAAACTGGCATTAGTGGCGTTCATACTTCCGTTGAATGTCCAGCAAGTACTGCAGCAAAATTAGTTCCAGCTAACACAATTGAGGTTAACTTAATGGAGAAAAACTTGGAAAACTTTTTGGAAGGGGATGTGTGTGCATGTCCATGCAGCTGTATCCATTATGGGAAGGATGTTGGCTGTGGTGGGGGAGGATAATGGCGCATGGAACCTGAGGTCTCATTGTGTGTCTGTGGAAAATAATTATTGTCTAAGGCAGTGTGCGTAGCACAGGAGAATTAGGAAGCCTTGAACAGGTGACAGCCGACTGAACAGATGAAGTTTTAGTCTGTAAGCTTTTAGAAGTGCAAAGATAAGAAAACCACTTACGTTAAACTGCCTGAGCCCAGCCTTTTCCTCCTGTTTCCAGGTGCTGCAGCTTACCTTGTATGAAGCTGCTGTTGCACAGCCTCTGCAGAAACAGGCTTTGTCATTGTACCTGAGTCCAACTTCTGCAGGTAAATTACGTCATTGTAATTGTGTACACAACATACAACCTCGGAAGCCAGAAAGTAAATTTATTACTTTTCCCATAAAATTAATTTCACAATATTTTTGGAACAAGCCTTTCTGTTGCCTTTTGAAGAAAGCATTTAAGCTGGAGGGAGAAAGAGAAGGTAAATTCAACTTAAAATCTTCAGACCCAAGATCAGCCCCAAAGCTTTAATATCACCGGAGTCAGAAGCTGCCTTATCTTCTGGTGTGGTTTCACTGGAGCTGCAAGTTTGTGGGAATGGCTGATACCATGAGAACAGTTGATCCCGTTTATCCCATTTCCACTCTTTATGATGCTGGAGTTTGTGTGGGATTACATTCAAATGTGTTTCCCAAGAAAAGTCAGCTGGGGATACCACTCGACTCCCTTATCTAGACAGATCTTCAAAGCCAACCCCATCCCAGATAGCCAGCCTTATCTGGATATGAACAGAGATGCTCAGAGCATGTCAGGGCCATCTTCCCCACACGGTCAGACTGGACAACAATCAGTTGTTCCAGCAGTGGATTTTGGTGTAAACATGGAGTTGCTGAAAGATTTGTAGGCTGTGAAGAGGGGACAAAATGGAAAGAACAGATGGAAGCAATTTCCAGATAGAAGGAGCGTGGGGGGGTTCAGTTGTGCTCCCCATTGATCTTCTTTTACTGGTGTGCATGGGGTCTGCAGGGACACGCTTTTTCTTAGGGGACATTGGGTAGAGACTTTAGGATTCAGAGGATGTCAGTTATCGTGCAGAATTCATGCACCACTGCATGCTGTCAGAAAGACCACAGTTCCCTCTAGAAAGAGGAACCCGTTTTCTCTCCCATGGGGGCTGAGGTACAGAGAGCAGAGCACCACTGATCTGATCTGAGTAAGCTGACATAACAGGCTTCAAATTAATAAGTCGGAGCCAGGCAGTAACTGCAGAAACATGGGCTTAGTAGTGAAAACAAGGATTGCTGCAGGTATGCTGCAGGTTCGGAGGGCACGGTCCCTTCTTTTGCTCCCCACCGTGTAGAAGTCCATTTTATAATCTACAGTTATAGCTTGACTGGCACTGCAGACCTGAACCAACAGATGAAGTGAAACCTGATAGCCCCTCCCTGCTATTTAAAATTATTTTCCAAAAATATCCCCCTGTTCCCCAGGCATGGAAAGCACAAAGGGCAGAAGAGGACATGGTCTCCCAAATGCAATGACTCCATCTCTTTTTCCCCTGGCTGTAGCCTAGTCATGTTCTGACTGTCCATACAATGTAGAAATGTTTCTATCTTTAACTGAAGAAAGGAAAAGAAAAGGGGACATCCTCTATTGGCTTGCAAAAGAGCTGTCTGCAATGTTTCCATAAGGAAAAGGTTAAAATTGACTTTATGGTATGTTTTATGGAGTGTCTGCTTTCTAGTGAAACTCTGGGTTTAAAAACATTAAAGTTTGTTGCTATGTTGATATTACCTCAGGGTGCCCCAGAAGACAGTATTCTTGTTGCTCTGCTTTTCTGCCCTTTTCTATGGGCTGTCTTTCTTAGCCACAGAAGGTCTTCTGTGGTGCACCAGCATTAAGGACTCCCATAATACACAGTTTTCCTTCACCAGGGGGATTTCTGTCTTTACCAGTGAGATGGCAGCATAACGGATTAACTGCAGGTTCTATAAGGTTTAACACATACATGAAAAAGTCAACCTCTTTGTGTGCAGACATAACTTTCTGGCCAACTCTTTGCATAGTTTTAATTTATTTTAGCGTATGCAATCTAGCAGCAGCAGCTAGTCTAGAAGCAAGCTGGGGTCTTTTACCCTTAGAAGATGCAACACAGAGCTGATGTACAGGGTATGGCTGTCACAGACTAACTTGATGTAAGGGACATTCAGAACAGCATAAAAATGAGCCTGCACATAAAGCTTTGAGTGGTGCAACATTATTCCTGCAGTTAAACTTACACAATGTTGTTCAGACCATCGATCTCGTTTTCTGAACTGACAGAGAAGGATAAAAACTCAAGTTGGCAGACACCAGCTTCAACCCAGAATTTAGTTCTTGAGGTGAATTTAAAGACTAAAGCCCAGCTCTGAACGTAGGAACCCGTCCAGTAATTGATTGATTCCCTATGCTGGGAAGTGATAGAAGACATCACTTTTAACAGTGAACCAGATGTATGTCTCTTCTCAGAAAACTTTATTGTGCACTTCAGAGGAATCACTTTATGTACAGTGGTCATCTCCCTGGCATGTTGGACAAAAATACTCAATCCATAGTAATAATGTAGTTGGCTGTAATTTAGTATGTTAAGCAATCTGGCCTCAGAAGTCATCATACAGTGCATGGGACAATTTATCCCCTAGCACAGGCAGTCACAGCATGTGTGAGTGATGCAGGTGGTACCAGAACTGCCTCCGGCTCGAGCAAACTGCAACGTTATCCTGAGCACACAAATGTGGATCCACTGAGACCGGCATTTGGAGCACAGAGGAATCCTGCTGCCTCCCATTCAATGCTCCAGCCAACTTTCTTTTTCTCCCAGCTGAAGTGCCCTGCAGATCTAATGGCAGAATTTGGCTCTCAAAGCTAGAAAGCTTCTACCGTAGCATAAGCAATACCCTAAAATAGAAAGAAAAATGAAAAACCAGAAATGTTGTTTTCCTCTTTCAAAATTTTCTGCAGGAAGCTAGCAGTGAGAAACCACTGACATGGGTCTCTCCCAATTGCACCTCCTGATCTCAAATGCTCAAAAAATCACTCATTCTAAGGTCCAGAGAGTCCTGGCTTTTATGCCTGTGGCTCTGGTATCACTAGAAACCACCTTAAGGTAACCGAGCTCAGGGTCTGGTTTTTCTGTATGAATCAGTTTTAGGGAAGCTGACAACTACAAATCCCCATGTTTTTGTTCTGATGAAAACAACTTGAAGATCTAAATTTAACAGCTGATTTCACAATACTCATTTTTTGACTGTAAGTAAAATCACTCTTGAAAAATAACATATAACAGGAAGAAATATATTCTTCAGATGCTTAAAAAGCAAACCAAAAAAGCAAACAGGGCAAACATATCTTCATTCACAGTTTAGATTTCTTCTGATGGAATAGCTTTCTACTCTGTGCTTGGGATCTGCGCATGAATACTGTGAATAAAAATGTCAGTTACAGAAGAGATTCATAATTCCTGACCCCATTTTGGAGGGAGATACAGCACATATCTGCAGTGTTCTGGTCAAGGGAAACAATACCTGCAGATCAAATTTGAGATATGATTTTTTTTTTTTCCACATTAATGAGACTGAATATTTTTCCACTATATAAAAGACTGTCTTCATGTAGACAGTTATTCTGATGATTTTTCCCATGTAGACAAGTATCACTATGACTTACCCCACAGCCACATTACTACACTTTACCAGTGTAATGAGACCATAAAGTGGATGTAAATATAATTTATATTTCAAGAATGGCATAAATCACCCTCACATTATGAGGCAATTTATTATAAATGAGAGTGGGGCCTCTCCAGTGAAAATCTGTTTTGAAGAGAGACAAACAGCATCTTCCACTCACTGCTTCCTGACCATATTTGAAGCAAGGTCTGCTTTTACATAAGCCAGTGTGGATACAGAGGATGCCTTCTGCTCCTTCTCATGCCTTATCAGCAGCTCACCAGGCACCACAGATGCCACTGTGAAAATTTATTGGAGAGAGTAAGATGTGCATGTGTCCTTGGAAGCACAATTTTTCTTTGGGAACATCTAGGAAAGTGCTGGAATTCAGCCTGAGCCTTGAGTGCCAGTGGATTTTGTCAGTCTAGTATTTAGGAAAAAAGTCATTGCAGTTATAAACTGAACACAGCAGAGAAGAAACACCAAGGTAAAGTGCATGGAGGCTTTAATAATACAGTGTACCGTGTCACAGCTTTCCCACATAGGAGACGTACACCCACTGTGGCTCAGGATCTGCCTGTGGCCACGTTCTGATGATCCACGCGATGTCAGAGGTGTCCCCTCTCCCTGTGCAGATGTATGACTGCATGGACACCTCTAAGGAGCATGCTGGAAAAGGCTGTCCAGGGCATAGGTACGGCCCAGGCCACCCTCATGGGCCTAGTCTCAGCCTCCTCCATCCTGGGGTCTCGGGTGCCATCCAGACCGTGAAAAAGACCCTTCCCAGGATGGCAGGATACATAAACCTGCAGGAAGACCACGGCATCCTCCTTCTACTCATCCTTGGAGGTAGCTGTCTCCAAAGCCACCTGCTCACTGCAGAGGGGACATGACACCAGTGGCCCACCACATCCCTGATCATCTTCTCTCCTAGGAAAGCTCTTCCTGTGTCCCCCAGAAGAGCTGCTGGCAGGAGGGTTGGCGCTGCAATGTGCAGCGTGGTTGTGGCAGGCGGCTGGGTGTGGCCGAACGAGCTGCAGTAATGGCAGAGGAATGCGACGTGCCTGCTGGGCTGCAGGGCAGGCTGCAAGCAGGCTCGGCCGTGCATGGCTGGGGCACTGCTCCTCTGCCTCATGACGGATGAGCAGGCACTGTGGCATGCTGCTGCTTTTCACTCATTGTCAGGGCTTGTCCGAAGAAGTGGCGTGCTGCTGCTGAGCACGACGAGTCCTCAGGTGTCCAGCTGAAAGGTCCGTCGGGCTCTGCCTGGTCCATCAGCTCTGCTCTCTGGCCACAGCTAGTTCCTTGGGAGAGGCCTGGTAAACTTCACCAGAAGGAGCTGAAGCGGGGCTGAGAGCTTGCCCTGTGGTCAGCTATGTGCAGCCGTTCCATCAACAGTCCCACCCCATGTAGCTGTGTTCCATCTTGCCTCCTCCCACTTCTGCCTCAAGTAGCAGCCTGGTCCTCAGGACCTAAATGGTAATAAAAGCAACTGTTCATATTGGTCCTGAGCCTCAACCTCACCACTCACCCGGACCTTTGGTTCAGAGCAGACTGCAGCTTCTCTAGTCTGCCTCGTGGCTGCCTTGGTTCAGTGCCAACCTCGTAGTCCTTCCTGGGCTCAGACCTGGAAAATGTTGGGCTTGACTCTGCCTTGGCATGTTCACACTTACTTAGGACAAGAAGACCTTTCTCTGTGGGGTCCTGTCACTTTCCTGGGGACAAATACTCCCCGCTATAATGGACTTGATGTCTGCTTTGGAAAACCTGCAGGCTCAGGGCTGAGCTCCAGCCACTGATAGCCACAAACTGCTTCTGCAGGACCTGGGATTCTGGAGAAATTTGACAGTAAAGCTATTGCTTTGGCTGTTTCTCAGCCAGTGTTACCTACTCGTTGTGCTCAAGCTAGAGTTTAATTCCTCTGTAAAGTTTGAGGTCAGGCTAGAGTTTGAAGTGAAAATTGTTAATTTTCATAACAAATGAAAATTGAAAAACATAACATCTCATGAGAAACCCCTCATGGTACTAGAAGTAATTTTGTTGACAAAGGCCAGCTCATTAGATGGAGTTTGTCAGTTTAGCACCAGTTTTAACATCAGTGAGGCTTTGCTGATTTGCACACGCAGAGGATTTGTCTTCAACTTCCACTCCATATCATTTTATAGCAGATAATGAATGCAGCATGTCGTGCTTGCTGTTCCTATCCTTCTCTGAAGCTGCAATGTTACTGACCTGAAAATGTTTCCTCACTATTAAACTTTCAATCAGGACGCAAATCGTTTTTAAGATGCTGAATGCCACATGCTGCCTTTCTCTCTGTGTGGGCACAGCTCAACTGTGTCAAGAGGAGGTGTGATCTTGACTTTATGTCGGTAGAAGCAAGGCAGGATAGTGATTTCTTGTGGCGCTGACTCATACATGGTACATTTTCACTCATTTTCACATCTTCCTCCTGATTCTGTTTTAGGCTGCATTTCTATTACTCCTCCACGCTGGGGGAGGAATCCTCAGCCAACACAGCTCTAACCCGGAAACCACAGAGGATGAAAAGACCAGTAATGATGCCATGTTCCTCTCCTCTGCAGCTGCATTTTGAAAACAAAAAACCAGGAGGCAAAGTTGCCACCCGCAAGCAGAACTTGCAGCTCTGCAGCTTTTGGGAACTGGTGCAAATGGCCCTAAGGCAGGTGCCAGAGAACATACTTCCTATTGACACGAGGGAACAATGAGAACTGAAACTATAACCTAGTCTGGGGTAAGAACAATGTCTGTTTTTTGCATATTTAGCAAGGATGGGCTCAGGCATGAGCTGAGAACTTAGCTTTGTTCAAATCCTATTTGCAATATTTGCAATTAGCTGTTTGGGTCAATCTGCTATAAAGATCAGGGAATGTCCGCAAAATAAGGTTGTGGATGCACTTCCACTTGTTTGCACCTCAGGAGATACCCATGCCCACGCCCATATTTCAGCTCCATGAAAGCTTCCTCATCATAAAGATCTGAAGACACGTGGAAACACATCCAGTAGTTAGGTGACTTCATTATTTCAAATGAAGTATAGAACATGTTGAAGTCTATACACTGATGAATTCTTTTTACTACCATGTTTTGCTAGGCCAGGTTTATCTGGGTTAAGTGCTCCTTGGCTTTTGCTTTTCTAGCACAGATACCACTTTTGAACTTGTAAAGGGTAGGTGATTGACATCAGACAGGAGGCCTGATTTCATCAAGGCTTTGGTATGCCACTTGCTGGAAAATCTAAGTGCCATCCAGTGTTATTAAATGTGGCACTGAAAGGTAAACTAAGTCCCTGCCAAGGAATTGCCATTGTGAACTTGTTTGCTCTCTGCTCGTGTGGACAGGCCTAATGTTAGTCGTTAATGGGAAAAGGTCAGTGGGACTAGGAAGGGCCCAGCTGCATCTGGCTTTAGCTTCTGAAAGCCCCAGCCATATAGCAGCAGTGTAACTCTGTAAACTTAGTATGCAAAAATTCAGCTCTTCCTTCTCTCGGACAAACTCAAGAACATGAACTGGAAGAAACATATGACTTAAAGCTGTGTGGTATTTCACGTGCACTTGATGTCTTAGTGCCCACGTGAGGAGTTGGATGGCACATGAGATACCTCTGGGCACCTGACACCCCTTCCCTCTACCCAAGGCTGTCTGAAATGCCTATGGAAAGCCCTTCTGAGCATTCCTCAAGACTATGTTTCAGATGCTGTGCTATTTGTTTTCTTCTTCACCTGCTAGCAGTTCACTGCCTTAGCTGCTCAGGGCTTGATAATCTTCTCTGGATCACTGTGCTCTGCTTGGATTTCTGTCGCCGCCTCTGCTGGCTAGACACTTGCAGGGTCATGTGGGACACCCACGCTGAGATGGAAACATGGGAATGGATTATTTCTCCTGAGTCAAGTGGGATTACACCTGCACCACCCTTAAATAAGGGCATCATTTCAAATAGCATTTGGTGCTCCTGAATGAGGTAGGGAAGAGCTATTTTCTCTTCAGCATGGAAAGGAAACAGGAGAACTGAGACACCAACGGCCACATCTACAAAGGTATTTAAGCACTCGCTGGGAGCTGGGCATCGTGGCCAAATGGTTTGTTGATAGTCACACAGTCTGGGACAGCAGGTGCCTAAAGCCATGTTTCCAAAGTCCTAAGCTACAGCCCTTATTGCAGGATTGGATTTCTCCAAAACTCCTTGCAGGACCAGTTCCAGGAAAGGGCTGATGTTGCTGGTGCCAGTTCCTCTGGTTACTTCTGTGGTGCCCCATGTCCCCAGACCCTCGCTCACCTCGTGCTGTGCAGGATCCTTGGCAGGGGTTGCTCTCAGCATCCTGCAGCACTCAGCTCTGCTTGTCCCTGGTGGGTGCCATGGAGGAACCACCTGTTGCTGTAAATCTGGTGACGTTTCCTTGTCTCTTCTGCATCCTCTTTCAGCTGCTGTAACTACATCTGAGTGATCTGTTCTCTCCTGCGATGTAGAAACTTGGGCAGTCATATGGGGACATGTGGGGAAACTTGTACTCCCCTGACCCTGTAATTATAGAAGGGTCAGTTTATTTCCAGGAAGTATAGTTTACATATGGTTTTCCTTTCATTATTTTGGATGTAGTGACCTGTCAGCTAGAAGGGCTCTGCTTCTCCCTGCAGCAACAGCAAGTAAATACCTGACCTATTTAGAAAAACATAAAGGAAACAATAGAGACCTGGAGAAATCTTTGGATGCAAGATGCTTGCTGAACTGTGTGTGACCCTCTGAAGAGAAACATTAGCTTAAAATATTAGTACATGTTATTTAGTGAAGATAAAAGAATATTAAAGAAAATATACAAGGCTTGAGGTCAAAGGTCCCTGTGCAGTCCATTCCCCATTGAAATCAAATGGCTAAAATGAAGAGGTCAGCAGAAGTTTGCTTGAATTTAGATTGACAGAAAACAAGGAAAGCTCTATGCTCACTCCAGGGAGTGCTGCTATCAAGAAGATCTTGTCATAACAAACTGAGGCCAGGATTTTCAAAAGGAGTTAATTGGTTTGCTTGCCTCTCTTGAAACAGGCTGAGCAGAGCTGCTTTTGGGAAGAGTATGAGAAGCCATGGAGTACCATGGAGACCCATTCTGGTCCTCGAAGACCTGGCCAACACCTTGAGCCTGCTTCACAGTTTTTGACCCATCTGCTGTCAGATCAAACTGCAGGGGATAAATGAGGGAATTTTGACATGGATGAGTGTGGATGAAGCTGTTGAGTCTTTTGGTTTGCCATTTTGGGTATCTCCACTCTGCATCCATTTTAGTGCCAAGACAGGCACATAGAGTCCACAGAATGGAGATGCCTCGTGTTTGTTTTAAGATTTCAGGATGCATTGAGCTTACTAAGGCAGGTGGTGAGTGCAGAGACCTCAGGAGCGGTGCTTGGAAGACAAGGTTGAAGGACTCCCGCACTTCACAAATACTACTTTGGAACTGGAGAGTCAAGTACTGCCAGTTCCTAGAATCAGCTTAAAGTTAATAGAATGATGGCGGTTGCCCAAATAGCCTGCAATCCTCTGTTTGCAGGCAGTTTTCATCACAGAACAGACAAAATAAAACATTTTTTAAAAACAACACACCCTGCAGGTCTCTGTCCTTGCCACTGACTATACGAAATTTAAATTACCAAAACAAGAAAGGGGGAGGGAGAGTGAATTCTTAAAAATAACGTAATTGGATAACCTTGAAAGTGTCAAGAATGTGTGAGACTTTGATGCATTTTTATCCTTTTAAAATAAAACAGATGCTTAGGGGAGGTTATAAGAAGGCGTCTCAGAAAGGCTGGTGCAAAACATTGAAAGGACTGAAATACTTGCTTTTTGCAAGAGAAAAACAAGGACGTGTTCCTACAGACATGGATGTAGGAAATGCTGTGTTTTGGTATGGCATTCAGTTGAAGACTTAGAAATGAAATAAGTGTATGGAGTGCTCCATACATATGCTAGCCAGTCGTAGGAAAGGATTGTCCCGCTGTGCTCTGCACCGGTGCGGCTTCACCTCAACCACTGTGTGCAGGTTTGGCCAACACAATATAAGAAGGGTATACAACTATTTGAGAGCATCCAAAGAAGGGCTGTGAAGGTGGTGGAGGGTCTAGAGGGCAAGATGTATGAGGAGCAGCTGAGGTCCCTTGGTTTGCTCAGCCCAGAGCAGAGGAGGCTGAGGGGAGGCCTCATGGCGGCCTGCAGCTTCCTCACAGGGGAGCGGAGGGGCAGGCGCTGATCTCTGCTCTCTGGGGACAGCGACAGGACCCGAGGGAACGGCATGGAGCTGTGTCAGGGGAGGGTCAGGCTGGGTGTTAGGAAAAGGTCCTGCACCAGGAGATGGTGGGCATGGAACAGCCTCCCCAGGGCAGTGATCACAGCCCGAAGCTGCCAGAGTTCAAGGAGCGTTTGGACACCGCTGTCAGACACAGGGTTTGGGTTTGGGTTTTGTGTGGTCCTGTGTGGAGCCAGGGGTTGTGCTTGTGATCCTTGTGAGTTCCTTCCAACTCTGGATATTCTGTGATTCTGTATTACTCTGAATTTTGAAAAAAGTTTTCAGAGAACCTCAGATGGATGATTTTCATATCCAGGTACCTGGTGAGAGATTTCTAGTTTACTTGAGAGATTGCCTCCAGGCAGAAGATCCATTCCTTAAGAAATAGCAATTCTTTTCCATAGGCATGACTCTGCATGTATTCGGGTCCTTTTCATAAGGCCCATTCTTCTCCTGGAGGGTCTATAACTCCATATTCAATCCATTCTTGGTTTCTATGGAAGGCAGTATACAGAAACACATAGTAACAAAAGGAGGTTTTGAACTGAGAGAGGGGAGATTTAGACTGGATATAAGGAAAACATTTTTTACCATAAGGATGATGAAGCACTGGAACAGGTTGCCCAGAGAGAGGTGGTGGATGCCCTGTCCCTGGAGACCTTCAATCTGATCTAGCTGTAGATGTCCCTGCTCATTGCAGGGGAGTTGGACTAGGTGGCCTTTAAAGGTCCCTTCCAACTCAACCGATTCTATGATTCTAGGATTCTGTTAGGTGGGGACTAACTTCAGCTCTATAATTTAGAAGAGGTTTTCTGAACATTGGTACTCTCTAAAGAAGCATTTAATTTATTTTTGGCAGCCTCCCTCAGAATCAGACCTCTACTCACTTTATGACTCTCTGTATCCAGCAGATCATCAGTACATGTAAGTTCATCATTATGTTCAGTTAAGAGTGCAATACTTTGTTTCTATAGGTGTAGTTACTTCCTAATAGTGAGACTTTACTTTGGCAGTTCACGAGAAGCAGCATTTTTCAGGCTTTAGTGGATCCATTTGCAATGCCTCAGTGGGGTGGGTAGCATCCTTATTTTAATGATGTGGCAACAGAGACACAAAAGAAGTGACACATTTTGTTCACAATCATTCAACAAGTATCTTCCTATCTCACTTGACTGCCACCTAACTCTGCTGTTTGTGTACACAGAAACTAACTCATGTCCACCAGTAGTGACTATAAGAGTAAAGTATGAAATAAGGTAGGAAATGGGTGTCAGGAGAGTCCCACCTGTCCACCAGGCATTGGTCTGGTCAAGGTCTGGTTCCACAGGGATGCTTTGTACTCTCCCGAAAACACAATCTAATCCTATGGCTAGATAAAAAGCAAAGCAGCAAGGAAAATGTGTTCTTGAGCTTCTGGCTCCTTTGACTCCATCCCTGCCTTGGACAAACCTCCTCCTCTCTCTGAGCAGTCAACTAAGTACAGATGCCAGTATTCTTCCCCATATAGTTTATTATGAATTTATTAAGAAAAAAAATCGAATCCCTTCAGCTATGAAAATTACCCTTATTTGTCTATAAATAAGCTTAACCTCTTAAACTGTGTCAGATGCTGCTGATTCACCAAACTGATCTAGATCTTGAGATGTTCTCTGCTCCTACAGCTCCAGGGCAAGTGACTCATGCTGTCTACAAGTGCAGTATCCCTCTGAGCCTGGCAGTACCACAATTCTGCTGACAGTGTCTGCACATTTCTACTAAAACCTGGGTGAGGGATTTTCTCCAGATTGAGATGAGGTCACGAGCATCCTCCAGCCCCAAGCACTGTGTTGTATTTAAGTGAAAATCCATGTATTTGCACTAGTCCAGCCACAGATCAGGAGAGGAAACATATGTTCTAGAATCAAAGAAATATGATAAAGACAAAACCCTATCGATACATATAATCACTTCTCCAGCTGCATTTCCCTTCCCTGATGACAAGCCTAGGAAGGTCTGTCTGCACCACCTATCACCTTATCTTTTAAATCACCTTGGAAATATGAAAGGGAAATGCCAAAGTATTTTCAGTCAATCTAAATGGTTTTTATCATTTGTTTCTGAAAATCAGAGAGCTCCGATCTGGCTGAGTGTTCCCTCCTTGCTCTGTAAAGTATTTATTTTTAAAAGCAGAGAATATTTTCGTTCCCAGTTTTTTTTTTTGTTTGTTTTTTTGCCAGTTCCTAGAGTTGTCCCAACCCTTCTGCCACATTTCTTGGGGAAGGGATATATCTGGATGTTGAAAAGCAGCAAAAAAAGCTCTTCTCCTAGGTATGTTTTAGGATGATTATGTCCTTCCAGCTGTGGGACGCCTGAGGAGAGTGGAGGTTGGTATTAGCGGATGCTGCAACATGTGCTGTTCTTCCCTGGACTTTGACACTTGTCTGGTTGCATTTGTGTGCTGATGTGTGGGAAGGGTGGTGGGTCCGGGAGCCACTGGGAAGAGCCAAGTTCTGTCTCAGGTGTACTTCAGTTATGCAGGTTAAGGTATGGTGTTGCTTTTGCCTAATGAATGAGCTGGATGCTCCGAAAGTCCCCCTGATAATGCTCTGAGGATCATCTGCGTCCTCTGCTCTGACTCTCTCATAAGATCTTTAGGGTAAGAACCAGTACATTTTACACTGCTATCACAAGTAGTGGACTCTTGGCTTGAAATCCGTGATTGACTGCACATGTCAAATTTTGTGCCTTTAAAAACATCAGATTGAGCTTGGAAAGGCAAACACAGTTTTGGCTTCTATGTCATTTGCATTTCAGTCAGCAGGCATCCCTTCTTTCACTGGGTGTTTTTCTCCTGAGAAAATTTCCAGAGCCCTCTTTGATTGGAGAATAAACAGACTCCTTTTACTGACATTTGTTCAAAGTCATAATGAGCAAAAAGACGACTCTTATAGGCTCTAAACAGGGTCTCTCAGCTAGAAGCCTTCGGGGCTTCAGTCAGCACCTCCCAAGCCCAAGTATTGCTTTCTTATAAAAAGGACTGAATTCTCCATTCAATATTGCAGTGTTTTGTAGGTCATCCGTAGGACCTCTTTATTTTAATAGAATCATATAATTATTTAGGTAGGAAAACACCTTCAAGGTCACCAAGTCCAACCATCAGTCTGAGTCCCATCATTAAACCATGTCCTGGTTCAAGGCTTGAGTTGGTGCCCAGTTAAACTGTTGGGAGTCTTCTCCTTAGGCTATGTGCATACCACTTGCACGAGCATGGATTGGTTCATGTGGTGGGTGGGGAAATTTGGGATCCCATTAATGGTTAATCCAAGTGAATTACCCTTGAAAGGGGGACCCGAGGCTGAATTGTGGCCTTTCCGGGCTTTTGCACAGGATGAACCCCAGGAAAACACCTGGCAATGGCAGCAGGAAGAGTTGTCCTCTGCTTTTAGTGTCTCATCTGGGAATCTCAGAGCACAGCAGCAGCCTCCTCCAGGGTTCAGCCCTCTGCATGTCCCCAAGGGATGCTGTCCTGTCAGGTGGCAGTGGGCAACGGCCACTCACGCTCCGATTCCCTGGGCTGGTTTCCCATGTCACATTTGATAATGCTGCTTGAGCCAAAGGCAAAGTTTTCCCGACAGGAGCCACGCTCTGCAATGCTCAGGCTGTCTCTAAGAGTAAGAACCCTGCCCAGCGAACAGATAAACAGAACAACGTTTGAGTCTCTGGTACTCTTTAATGTCGTTTTCTGGAAAATATATGTGTCATAACAACACAAAGCAGGCATATTTCCCTTGCTTTCTATCTGTCTGGTGCCAGGGTCCACGTCATTTCAGCATCGAAACAGATCCAACAAGCTTGTGCTAACTTTCTTCTCCCTAGATTTGCCTCTTTTGCCCGCTTGGTTCGTACTTGCCTCTTGCCTCACAGCAGCTTTCCTCACCCCTGTCAGGGGGTGTCACATCTGTTATGGTTAACATCTAATTTTCACTGGAAGCCCTTGGAAATTGGGCCCTTATCTCCACATACCATGCACATCAAAACTGTTTAATCAACCCTATTAATTCCAGAGGTTGGCTGCTGATCTAAATAAAACACTGCACTTTCCCAGCACTGAAGGTTTGTAGCCAAGCTGCACATTGCAGCAGCCTCCATACAGTTTTCTTTTTGTTACTCTGGGCTAGACACATTCCCCTGTCACCCCCCTGATTCTGTAGAAAGGTGTCAGGACTCCATACTGGGACTCACATCCATTTTTTTTATGTTTTGCCACACCAGGAGCATCCCATCTGCTTCCAAACTGGGACATTAAAAGGAGCTGAGAGTCCCTGGTGTCATTCCCTCCTGTCCTGGGCAGTTACTACCACCTCAGGGCACATGCAGAGCACATCTGCTCAGTATTTTGGCCTAAGAAGGTGCTCAAGAGCAGGGAGAAACCTCGGCAAGGAGCCAATTCATCAGGTTCCAGAAATAGTCTTTAGAAGACTAGATATGGGAGGACTGGATACAGGAGAATGGGTTATAGATATCTTTCTGACTAGATGAAGAGGTGGACCAGGTTCTGACACCTTTCCCAAGCTCCAGCAGTATTTTACCCCATCACTCACCCCTGGCCTAAAGCCAAATGCTTCCTACAGCTGTGAGGATGCCTTGTGTTTACAGTCATCATAAGGTATGCACCTAAAGGCTCAGAACTGCTCGAGACGTGCTGCTCCTTGCTTTTCTCAGAAACGGTTCTTGCAACATGAAAGCAGAACAGGCAAACAAAGAGCCACATGGAAAAGTGAGAAGTGGCAGCTGGAGCACACCAGCGGCTCATGGAGTGACAGGACAGTTGGGCTCCTTGCTGCTCTGCTGCTGTTTTGGAAACCTCAATAAACAGAAGAGCCCAAATCAGTCTCAGTGCTCTGGCACAAACCCGAGCAGCCCCATTGACCTCTGTGGCAAAGGCAGCCTGAGATAACTGTTCCTCCTGTGCTTCGTTTGTACCTGGGCAAACTAGTCTGAAATAGCTGCTGAAAACCTCCTTAGCAGCCTGCTAGTTAGCATGTTAGCTAGTTAGCACTCCTTTGCTGGTGCAAGCTTGCACTTTAGAATTTATGCTCATATGTGCCATGGAGAATACGACTGTTTAACTTCTGTGGGGGAGCTTTCAAGCAGCTGGAAAAAAAGAAAGTATGGATGTTTATATTTTGAACAAGGGGATTGTTTTTGCCACTTTCAATTATTAATGGCTTTCAGGTCAGGCTAAGGAACAACGCCAGGGATACATTACCCTGTATGCTATTCAGATATGCTCTCCCCAATTGTTTCCTTCTCGGTTAGAGCATTCACCTCAGAGTGAACTCCTTGATGGTTGGAAAAAAAGGACTGAGGAGGGCTGAACTTGGTGTGCCCGCTGTTTATTTATGCAGCAACAGCTTTCCTACTTTGTCAGGTGTGTTTAATCAAAAAGAAGAGGGAAATGCATTATAATTATAAACATAAATTAGTGCACAAGAAGAAGGCTGCCCTTGGAAAGGATTGCGTTGTTTGAGAAATGGTTACAGTGAGAAAACACAGGCTTAACCTACGAAGCTCTTTGCTGAGATCAAAGCAAGGCTGCCTACCAGCACAAGCTGTCTGTGTGGCGGGGTTCAGCTTTGAGCTTGCAGCAAGGGAAATGGAAGAAAGTTAAAGAGAAAGTGCTATCATCTTCTTTCTTCATTTCTTTTGCCTGAAACATTTTCCCTAGTATAAAAAGTGACTCAAACGTTAAATATTTGCTGTTAAAATTAATAGAATTAGTGAAGAATCCAGCTGAGAACACAATAATTAGGGCTCAGTCCAAAGCCTGTGGAGAAACCCATTGTCCCTGAGCAGGATCTGGCTCAGGGCCCTGGTGAGCCAAAGTGAAAATGGAGTTACAGCACAGCCCTGGGACAGCTTCGATCCCCCGCAGTCTTTCCATGTGCCTCGCCCAAACTTGCACGCGTTCCTTAGCCCTGAGCACAACTGAACTCAAGCTTGCAATCCACTGCTGCTGCAAAAAGAAAATGTCCTGCTGGGCTGTGAGGATGGATGTGCTGTAGGTAAGATGCAGGAGGGGTTTACTGCACTTCTTGGCACTGCAAGGCTGAGTCAGGGTGTTGTGCTTAAAATAAAAAAATAAGAAAAAAAAACAGACAAACTGGAAATTGCCCAAGGGAGAGCAACAGAAACAATCAGAGGTCTAGAAACATTTCTTAAGAGGAAAGATTGAAAGGGTTGGGTTTGTTTAGTCTACAGAATTTGAAATACTAATAAACTTTAAAGATGTAAAGAATAATGTGATAGCACAAGGGGTAATCAATTGCCCTTTGTCCATCTATGTGGGAATAGCTGAATGTACAGGCAAGAAGATTTAGGATCGTTAATATTAAAATGTAAGAGGTTAACAAAGCACTCCAGTACGTTTGTGAAGGAGGGAGCAGAGTGTCTCTCATGGGAGATTTTCAATGTGCTGGACCTGCCATGAGGGACTGGGCAACTCACTGTCCCACAGAGCAACCTGCTTTCAGACTCAGTCCCACAGTTTCCGTGATCTAGTGACTGTCTTGGGACACCCGAGCACAAGACCTTGCAGGTCATGAGCTTTCACAGCCCTCCCTAAATTGGAAAAAATCAGCAACTGCTCAGCCCTTCCAAAAGCTGGCACCTAAATCAAGGACCCTTTCTGAAAACCCTCATTTTCCTGGTTTTCAAAGTTATTAAACAAAGAGCAATAAATACCTGCCTCTGCATGGGGCCATGACTGTATTTGTGAAGTACCTTGCTTCTCTCCCATGGGGGATTCCCATCTAGGCAAACACTCAATTGCACAGATATTAGGGTGATGAGACTCTAGAAAAGCATGTGGTGATTCAGAAGGTGTGGAGGGTAGTGGTGGCCCTGTAGACCATGTTTAGGGAAGTCCCTTCCCGACACTGGAGGAAGGGGTGCCTTGACTGACTCTTGCTAGAAGAGATTTCACCCATAGCACCACTGGGCACAACAACTGCAAAGCACTTGAGAAGGTACCAGGTATTGTTCTAGGTGGACTAGGTTATGGCCAGAGCCTGACCAGGGAGGCAGCATCCCTTCTCCCTGTAGCTCCGGCCCTGAGGCCATATAGCCCTACCCTACAGGCGCTGCTGTCCCTCTGGCCCCAATGAGATAGCAGCCACCTGTCCTTGTCTGCATGTCTGCCTCTGCAACACATGACGTTGTTCTCTAGTTTCAGCCCTTCCCACAAAAGGCCCCAAAATCTTAAACCAGAGTTTAGTCAGCCACATGGCAGAAGGCTATTTTTTATTTACTGTGTAGGGAACCCAAATTCCTAGAGCTGTGGGCACAAGGAGAGGAACTTGTGAAGGGAAGGAGCAGGCAGTCACAGCTGGAGCAGAGCTGTCTGTGGCCCTTGGCAGCACTAGGGAATTGGGGGTGACACGAGGCTCCCCAAAGGGCCAGGGGAAGGATGCTTTGCTCAACACTACTACGACTGTGCCTTTTCTCTGCACTCCTGATTTCCTGCCCAGCGTCAGCTGTGCGAGGTACTATTTGGTCCCTGTGTGAACGCTGAGAAAATTGGTAGTTATATGATATGGGAATTAAGAAAATCTGTCTGCTTCCAAGCATAAACCAATGACTGTGGCAATAGTTTGCAAACACAGGGTTATGACCCCACTCTGGCTTTTTTTCCTCAGTTCTGGGTACAGTCACGAGCCTGGCAGGAATCCGTGTCAGCTAAAATGTGTGGCAGCGACTGGCGTCTCCTGGAGTCTTGGAGCTGAGTGGGGGTCACAACAGGAAGGAGTTTGGGAAAGCGGCACTGAAGGTTTAGGAATAAACAACTCCCATGGGCAGGCTTTCCATAATTGGCCATGACAAGGCTTCTTTCTGCAGAGAGCTGGAGCTGGCCTGTGAAGAAGCAGAATGAATCACTGCTGCTGTCCAATTTGGCAAGTGCCGTGATTTAGCCCTGCTTTGCACAGGAGGAGATGATGATATAGGCTGAAAGGCAGGAGACCATAGCCAAAGGCTTCCGAGCTGGGAGATGAGTTTGGGTTCCCACTCATTTTTTGTAGATTTACTCAGATCCTTAGAAGGAAACCCTGGCAAAAACCGCTGGTACAAAAACAATTCCTTTTATCAACAATGTAAAAGGAACAATGGGGACTCCTCAACGCAAAGCTCGTACAAACAATAAAAACCATTTTATATTGCATTGTTAAAACAGCAGTTGATTTGCAAGTCCTCCTTCCAAACTCAAGTTTTGTTAACTATTTCTGTCAACCTTCTGCTTCTGGATACAGATTTATAGGAGGAGATCATAGAGGCTGGATTTGGTGTCCTGCAGCATGGTGAGGACCACATGGTTATGCAGCCTTCTGTGAAGAGGAGAGTTGAACACAGTTCCCTCAGGCTGCCCTGTGCCCTTGGAGAAGTCCCACTTTCTTCCAAATATGAGGAAAACACGGTGTATTTTATGCCTTTCTTTTTCTGGATGGTGGTCACCAGCGCAATCTATCTCAAAAATCTTACCAAGCCTAATAACCTGACAGCAGTTCCCAGCCTGCTCAGTATCTGATGATTAATCCCCTCCCATTAAAAATATGCACTTAGTGGCAGAACCCCACAGAAATATTGGTGGAGCCAGAGCTACTTTGCCAAGTGGCACGCTTAGACTTGCTCTTCTTGGAAAGCTCTTTTCCTGTCACTGGCGTGATCTCATCACTGCTTTCCAGTGGTTTGGAGAAAGGAGAAAGAGAAAAAAAAAGTTCCACCCTAATGCATAATCTCTTTTACATCCCCTTTCCTCAATGTACTCCCTAGTTATTCCTGATTTCAGGAATACCATCAGTTGAAGAGCTTCCTAACCATCCCCACTTCTATCCCCAGTGCAAAAGAAGAAGCAAACTTCCTGCAAAACAAGATCCTTTCAAAAAGAAGACACAGGCAATCTTTATTTACATTATCCCTTCTCCTGCTCCTTTGGAGAGCAGGCAGTTCCAACAAAAATCTTCACTGCATCATGAAAGAGAGGTAGCTCACGAAAATCAAATCTGTTTCTTGTAATGTAAGCATTCAGATCAAAGCATCAGCCTTTTTCTGATGTTAGAAACATTGTTTACTGCTAATGCAGATAGATGCTTCTGGGCTGGCTACACACCTGGAGCTTGGGGCTTCCTGTACCAAATGTTCCTGCCACTGGAAATGGAAAGCTTGGTCAGCACCGAGTAGCAAAGGGCCATGACATGCAGCTGAGTAGTTCCGTTTCTTTGCACGCTAACGTAAATGCAGGTTACCCAGATCTTACTTTCTCTGGAGGTATCAGCACTCCTATTTACCTTTCACTTCAAAGTCTTCACAAGGCCAAATCCTGCACCAGGTTCCTACCCAGTATTTTTTCCTGCTTTCTGTTGAGACGCTGGGTAAGGCCTGAGGGCTAGTCTTCAGCAGCACCACATGCAATATTGGCCAGATGAATACAGCATGAGCATAATGCTCATAACCTTTCTGGCAGAGTATCTGGGGAATGACCAACCCCACTGGTACCTTCAAGGACAAGAGTCGTGGGACTCCAGGAGGATTCCCTGTGTGCTCTATGCAGAGCAAGGTGGATCCTTTCTGAGAAGGAAAACAACAAACATCCTGGGAAGTACCAATGGTCATTTAGAGAAGGTTAGAACAGGGCACACACTGGAGTGTGAGGCACCCGTGGTCAAAGAGTTTGTGTGGCAGTTTTCCCTTTGGTGTCCATGTGTCAGTCTCAGGGTCATAGCAGTCCAAGGAATCTGAGTCTTCAATGACGTTGTCCACAGTGAGACATCGTCCTCCTGTGACATACAGCTTGTTCTTGATGACAGTGGCCCCATGGTGCATTCGTCTGTCCTTCATGTCTGCACATTTAACAAACTTATTGCCTTTTGTATCATAAGCAATTATTCTCCGAGTGTACCCTAAATGCAAAGACAGAGGTAGAAGAGACAGATGGGAATTAGGGTTAATGGCTGAGTTTATACTGGCATAATTTGGCAGAAATAAGATATCGAAGCTGGGAAGTGATGATGTGTCACAAGACTGCCTGCCTGTCTACCTTCCCTTCTTTGTCTTCACCCTGCCTCCTACCACCTTGGCATCTAAGGCTCAATGAGCACCAGAGGCAAGCAACCTCTCAAACACATTTGGAGCTTGCAGTTTTCCACATGCACTTTCAGAAGTCTCAAAGTACTTTTTTTTTCACACAAAAGGCTCCTAGAGCTTCACTCAGAAGTACAGAAACCAATGGCATATGGGAAGCCAGAAGGGACAGAGGGAGGAGCAAAGCCTTGTTGGGTTGGAGTTGTGGCTGTGTACTGAATGGAGCTGCGTACTCAACAGTGTGGTCCCACTGCTGCTCACTCCACTCTCACTCCCTCTGTGCCAGCCACTAAGCCAGCAGCCCGATGGATGGCTCTTCCACTGAGGGGTGGTTCAGCCTCACACTACCGAGAGGTAAGGGCTGGTACAGGGCCCATTGCCCTGGAGAAACGGATGCGTGAAGTTTCTTATCCAGCAGTTGCTTGTTTGTGTATCCCTGTAGATAGCCAAGACTGCCCATGGCAAGCAAACTGCTTTGGGCATCACTGTGCGGGCCTTGAAGCCACTTTCTCTAAACTGAAATTATCAGCAGTACACTTGAGTCAATATAGGCCCTTCAGATAAAAGCATGTGAAGATAAGAGTTGAAAATACTGTATTTTGGGCACTGTGGTCCAAGGTCAGGGTAATCTGCGACGCAGGATGCCAATAGTTTGGGATCTCTCTCCCCTGCTCTCACTGCAAAGGGTAGCAGTGGCCTCTTGCAGGGGAAACATGCTGCATGTGTGATTCGGGTTTGGGTTCCCCATGCCTTTTTTCTTCCTCCCTTCTTCTGCAGAGAAGTAACTCATATTGGCTTTTCCCCAGTTTCCCCCACCCAGGCCCTGCTGACCAGAGTGAGAAGGTGCCCAAGGAGAACTTGTCCCCACCCTCATGGCCTTGAGACTCCATGAGAGATGTGTATGGATAATCCTCCTCTCCCTTCCAGGCTCTACATGCTGTTGTAGGGAGCACAGCCCACACACAATGTTTGACCCTGCAGCATGATAGCCATGCTCAGCATCAATACTTCTCACTGCTGGACCATCCCTGGCCCAAGCAGGGTCATCCTGTGAGGAAGCATGTGAAATCCTGCAGGATCTGGGCATGGGCAGGCAGGAGGGTAGGAGCCCATACCTCCTACGATGATAATCTGGTCTCCGATCACAACAGCTGGTGCACAGACGTTCTTCACCACTCTGGTCTCCATCCGAAACCACATATTCCTGGACACATGGTAAACCTGAAAAATAAATAAAGATACACACACAGCTGTTTATGTTGTTTTTGACTAGCAATTGTAATTACAGAGAAACTCATGGTTTTTATTTTGTCTTAATGAGTACAATCCACTGGCTTGAACTGCTGGGAATCCGAGAATTTACTCACTCTTTTTTTCCTAATATGTCCCCTTGGAAAGCATTCGAGTTCCCCAATTTGGGGGCTCAGGAGATGCTAGCACACGCACCAAGGCAGAGAGTTTCTGCCATATGCAAGATTGCTCACTGTAAGTCTTCCTATGACTATTAAATTGCTGTAACTCCCAGCTAACACTCTATCAAAATGCAGAGACTTACGATAGGTCACTTGCTGTCATTTTCCCATTATTTTGTGTAGTCCTGCCTTAGCCTTCCTGGGCAAACTAATTGCAATTTCATCTAGCTCTGTTGGCAGCCACTGTGTTTGCCCTGCTGTTATATCTGTGCTGGTGGCTGGTATGCACTCAGGTTGGCAAAGAGACGTCTTGATGGGACCTAGAGTGATATCTAAGTCACCAATTTATGTGAGAAAAAGAACTGCTGCCAGATGATGATCAGTCAGTCATCTGTATGTGGGTGATGCAAACTTTCATGTCTTGCCATCTGCTTCTTACTATAGCAAATATCTTCAGGGCATCTCCCCACATTGATAAACACACTTCCTTCGCCCTGATAATTAGGTAACATTCTCATCGTAAATAAATATTGCTCATGTGCTGGCTGCCATTTCGGCCTTTAATGATGCTTCTTAGTTAAACTACATAAACCAGTGAGAAACACTAAAGGGGGAAGTAATATAGCGTCACTAAAGCATCAGATCAGATAAGGGAGGATTTAATGTCTTTTTTCCTCCTTATATAGTTTAACCACTGAAAGCAGGCAGAGAGCCAGCAACATGTGGCAGGAGCCACGCTTTTAACACAACAGTTTATGTGAAATAACTGTCAGTTTAAGCTCTGGCCCTTTGATGAGTGAGAGTCTAATTGCTCTAATGATCTCAAACCGGCATCTTTGCTGTCATCGAGAGGGCACAGGTGTGCAGCTGAGACCCCAGCTTAGCCACACACTGGCTAAATGGCAAGCACTGATTTGGGTGAGAATGGTTACAGGCATGGAGATAGCCATGGGGTCAGTTATTGCCTGAGGCAGCAGCATCCATGGGAGCTCCCAGGACCACTGTAGGTAACTCGCCTGACATAGAGCCAGACCTGAGGAAGGGCCTCAGGGCTTGTGCCTGAAAAACATTCAGTGGGGAAAAGAAAAGAATTACAATGCTCCTTACAGACAAGCAATATGTCAACTCATCCTGCCTGTTACTGCAGCTCACAATAAAGTTTTATTTTGAGGTTGATTTCCTCATCAAGGTGATGAACCGCTGAATACTTCAGGTGAAAGTGCCTATGACAAGCAAGACTGACTGTTACCTGGATAAGCCGGACTGGGTTTTGCATAATGTCTTCTCCCCCAAAGAGGTAGACCCTCTGGTCTTTGGCAGCAACAGCAGGGTGAAGGACAGCAACAGGCATGTTTGCCATGCTCTCACAGGTGTTGTAGATGCTGTCATATCTTTCCACAGAATTCAGGATTTCTTGGTTTTCACCAATTCCGCCGAATGATAAAATATAGTTTTTATATGCCAAGCTTCTGTGAGAGTAACGTGGAATTAACATGGGCTCAACCAACCTCCACTGATTGAGTTTGAGGGAGTAAATGTAAATATTATCACTGACTGGGCTTTTCTTATTGCTAACAGGCATCCCTCCAAGCACATAAATATTGCTGTGTAAGCTCACTGCAGAGGCTTTGTACAGGCGTGTGGGAAGTTTGGCCAGGCTTAGCCATTGGTTGGTCCTGTCATCATAGAGCAGGACATCCCTCGTGGTCTGCTGGTTGTCCTTCCTGCCCCCAATGATGATGAGGAACTCTTGGTTGGAGTACCTACGAGGAACATGCACCATGGGCTTGATGTCAGGTGCGTTGGTGCTGTACAAGGAAAACATCTGTCTCCGGGTTGACTCGAGAATGCTCCTGCAGGTGGGTGAAGACTGAACGAGGGAGTCATTGGCAATGAAATGGAAGAGGAAGGTTGGATGGACGTACTGAAGCCGGACCTTCTTGAACAAGTCTTGGATGTAGCGCTGTCTTGCCTGGAGGTCATGCCGGATCCAGACCATCAGTGTCTCAAAGACTTGCTCCTCCTCCCCACAGAGCTCATCATCCCCGAGGTAGTCGAGGAGCTCCAAAGGACAAAGGTCCTTCAGATCCTCAGAAGAGGCCACCTCAGGAAAGCATTTCAAAGCCATAGCCTTGGCTTTCTTATTCAGGCTTTGGCAGTTCAAGATCTTTGCCAGTCTGCTCATGCTCAGACAGTTGTCAGGAGTCAGCTTATCTTGGAGGTAGGCAGAGCAGGCCTCAAACAGCTTAGCGTACTGCAACATGGATGCCGTCTCCAAGAGGCACAAGACATTGTCAGTGGATATGAGAATCTCCCCTGTGTAAACGTAAAGGATAATCTGGTACAAAATCTCAGCATCAACACCCTTCAGGATGACTTTAGCCTGGTGACTCTCTTTGAAGTTGTTACAGAACATTGCCTTGAAGTATGGGCTGCTGGAGGCCAGCACGTTTCGGTGGCAGGGGACTTCAAAGCCCCCGGAGCAGAGGGTAACATCAGTCAGCATCCCGCTCTGCCGCAGTGCGTTCAGCTGCCTCAGCAGTTCAGAGGAGAAGTCCTGGTCTTTGAAGAGAAACTCCTGGGCAGATCCCTCCTCCATAGTAAAGTAAGAGAAAGATGAATTCTGGACTTGGCAGAAAAAACAAATTCTTAACAGCTTTTATTGAAATATCCAGCTCTGAGGGAAAAAAATCAGGACTTTGATGTTGCTCTAAATATTCATTTGCTGTTATAAAAATGGAACATGGGTTAAGAACAGTGGGAAAATAATAAAGAAGTTAAAAGGTCACTAAGATCCTTTAAAATTTTTATAAATTTATCAGATAGGTTGCAACTCTAGGGTCAGCATTGCCTATGTCTCTGGCAAGAAGCAAAAGCACTGAAGTTATCTCGCTGATTTGGGATGAAAGCTGAACAGCTGAAGCAATTGGGTTGTTCATTTTAAGCACATTGAATAAATGCGCTTGGACATTTATTCACTATTTTAAAGTATTAGCAGTTTAGTAACTTGCGCCTCTTTCCCCTAGAGTTAGTCATTCCCAAAGAATGTAAATCTGGCAGAGCTGAACTCTGCAGCAGGGCAAACTAAACCCTAGAGACTGGGAATCTGCATTAAAACAGTTATTTATTAACTCTGCTTAGCTGTGGTTTTTTTTATGTTAATCAGACACACAATGACTAAATTAAGTGCCAGGCAGAACAATCTGATGAATATCTATTTCATGCCTAACTGCTTAATCTGCAGTGAAATCGTACGGTAGAAATGTTTACCTTCTGTTGTCCTTCCCTGCATGCACTTACTCTCTGTCGCTTATTCTCTGCTGAGATTTTCCATAGCTAGAGCCTGGATAAAAACTATCAACCCACAGGACGTTTCTTTCAGTAGGTGAGTGATTCATAGAGGGTGATTTCTGGAGGTGTTTATTCTGAAGTCACTTTTGCCGCTTTCAGGAGCTTTGTGCAGGAGCGCAAGGCGGTGCAGCATTGTATACATTCCAGTGCTAAGAATAGGCACATATGGACTTCTCACAGTTATCACATGTGACCCTGCCGTTGCCTTTTGCAATGACCTGGCTGGTACTGAGCATGCCCAAGTGGTGCTTTTCTGGCAAATGTTTATGTATAATAAATAGACACGGAGAGGAAAGTTCGCTAATAAAAGTCCTGGCTGTCCGTTTGGAAACAGCAACAGGACCCTGTCCTAAAGTGCCTGGGAACTCGAGAAGCCTGTAAACAGTCTGCAACGTCTCGCACTAGGTGATGCACTGTCACATATTTTTGTGGAGCAAGGAGAAAGCAGGGCCTGCTGGGATCCCGGTGGAACGGACCGTGTCTCCACCTGATGGTGAGGTTTTGGGAGAACCTGTGGTCACCACTGGTAGGTGGGTGGGAGATGCTGATGCAGTGGGACTCCCACACACAAGGCACCTGGGGCGGGCAAGGAGAAATGGAGAGAGAAGTTCCTCTCAGAGCAATGTTCCCTTGTGATGCCTCTTGATACTTCATACAGAAAATATCAGGTTGTGGCTTTTTACGTAAAGACTTCAGCTCTCTGAAAGCCTTAATGAAGAAACATTGCAGGTGCTTCGAGGAAGGTGAGTGTTACGAGTGGGAAAACTGGAGCAGTTCGCTGAAGTGAGGGCAGCAAGGTGGAAAATCACCCAAGGTGTTCAACCCCAGAGTGACACTCAGCTCCTTATTGCAGGCAACTCTAACTGCAGGTGTCTGCAGGTGAACAGGGTGTCCAAGCTCTCCTTGCAGCCACTGAGGTCTGATAAATAGAACCATGGAGTTATCCAGGTCACCAGCAAGTGCCACATGTGTTTAGGCAGGCAAATGGTCCTCCAGGCACCTCTGATTAAATCCCTGTGGGATCTAGGTGCTCTGTTGCCTTAGTCGTGTGTAGGTGTTTGTGTTGGACATTCGTTAGGTATCTGCGATGCTGCCCCTATATCCAGCCCAGGTCTTGGATTAGCTGAGCACCATGTGCCCCAGAGGATCCTCCACAACCTCAGCTGGCCCCACAGAAGGACTGAGGTCTCCAGCAGGTCCTATGTGATGTGTCCCAGCTCTGAGCCAATATCCTGGGCATTACAGGAAAAATGGCATTGACTGACCCACGGATAACTGACCTGGGCCTCTAGTTTGTGCTGAAGTTCCTGCCTTTGTTTTGGGATGGGACTGAATCCAAAACATTGTTTCTAAGCACCGCTACTACAGGGAAATACAAGGTTAAAGAAAAACTCCTTCTCATGTTCTCAAAGCCAAGGCTCTCTGGTGAGTCATGTCTGCGTCTGGTCACAGCAAGGCAGAGGAGCGAAAATGTGAAAATGCTGCGAGCTGCTGTGCCCTCCTGTCAACCCCATGCAGCGTCAGCCTCTGCAGACGTCCATGCACTCCTGCCCCAGCAGACCACAGGCACAGGGGGGGCCTGGTCCTCTAAAAACAGCAGCTTTGCATCACAGTCTGTGCCGTACATGGCCTTTCCCAGAGGCTTCGTCATGCAGCCTAACTGCATGGTAATGTGCCTCAAGGCCCAGCGAGCCCAAAGGCCTGTTGAGCCCCAGAGGCCCAGCCCTGTGTCAGAGGCAGGCTGGAGCGGGCCTGGCACCTTCCTGGAGGCTGCGGCACCTCCACTCCTGGCACGAGTGATCAGCCAGGACGGGCAAGGGAGGGGAAGGGCAGGTGCACAAGGGTTGCCTCAATGTGTCACTGTCAGGGTGCACATGGCAATGTGCAGCCTCTTCCCCCTCCTGGAGCAGGGGATGAGCTGGAGGATGGTGCTGGGGAGAACGCGCCCTCCCATCACTGCTCCCTGCCATCGCTGCCTCACCAGCTGGCCAGGATCTCGCTGTAAATATTTAGAGTGGCATTAAGAAACCAAAGGAGAATTTCTCCCTCCTCGTCCAGAGAACATTAGCTACCCAAACAAAACGCCCTCTTGGTTGCTTTCTTGCTCTGTATGTATACGCTCTGGTCACGGCCCCTTCCGATGATTGATGTTGCTGTATGTCCCTGTCTGGCTTGGACTCTTTGCTGCCTGTTTAGTTCTGCCTCTTCTTGGCAGTGGCTGTGGATTATTTTTTTAACCCTCAAAGAAACAAACGATGCTCTCTGACTTCACTGATGACACTGCTTTATGGGGTCGAGGAGGGGTAGGTGGCATGTTCATCTACTTTAGATACTGATAAATGTGGCATTTATTTAAAAGATCCCAGGCTTGAGGGTTTTGCACGGTTATGCAAACTCCTGCTAGCACAGAGTACAGTGTGTGCTGTTTAAAAAGCTTAATGCTCCCGGGGGGGGCTGCTGCTCCATGCTCAGTCCCCGCACGGGTCCCTGCCAACTTGGGGCTGAGCCTTCCGAGCAATGAAGATCCCGCTGCCTGCTTTACAGCTCTCTTTCCTTCCTGGAGCGTATGGTTTCAGACACATTTCCAACCAAATGGAGATGCTTAGCTAGGATTTCCTTTACAAATAAATTATAAATTATTTTTCATGGCATATCCTAGAGCGGCATTGCCCTGTATGGCCCCTAACTGCTGCAGCATACCTCAGAATTTAATGCATTGTTCCTTGTTACCTCTGGTAAGAGAAAGCAGAGCTGTTTCTTCTGTGAGACAGTGTAACTTGTTTGAGAAAGTCTGCCCCTGAGTGAATCCTTAGGCAAGTTCCCTAGGCTAGCATGCTAGCCACCAATCCAGCCCCACAAAGGCTTAAGTGGTCTTTTTTTAGGATGATGGGATATTGCATTAGCCATGGAGTGGGATATTGCACGGATAATGGTGGGTGGTCAGAACACTGTGTGCAATTCGGAGAGTGGGCTCATTTGCAGGTTATGTCACTCAGTGGCACCGTGAAACTCCTTGGTGCATGCAAGTCCCCCATGATCCTGAGGGAGGCTGGAGCCCTTGGAGACTGTTAAAAACAGCGACCCTCTGCAGCCTCTGGCTTATGAAATCATCAGTGGCCAGTTTCCAGAACATGAAAAAGTCTACCAAGGAATGACCGATCTGCTGCAATGCTGTATTGCTCACCCTGTTCCTCCTGCTCTCTCTCCTTAAGCATTTAGGATTACTCCATTTTGGGATTAGGATGGCTGAATCTTTGATCTGACCCAGAGCAGCTCTTCTTATGTTCTAGTGTAATGGGATGATGAAATGCCTATTATCATGCACTAAGCAGCAGAGTGGAAAAAAGCTGTAATCTAATCGGCCAGCAGGCAGGTGCACGGAGAGGATTGGTGATGTCAGGCAGCTTCTAAAACTCATATGCTGATCCTATTACAATTCAGGTGAAAATGAACAAATACGGATAAGGAGAAAGGACTGCTCAAGGCAGAGAGCCCACTGAGCTTATTCAGCATTACGTGCTGCCCTGATGACTACCAACTGCAGGTACACCACTTGCCCAAAATTTGCTCTCTAAATAGGCAAGAATATAAGAAAAGAATATTCCTTATTATGATCTTATTAAAACTAGGAGATGTAACAAAACCCGGGATTATCATGCCTCATTATAAAAAAAGATTATTAGAGGGATCACAATTAATAAGATGCTGTGAGTTGGAGAGCACAAGCAGATGCCCCAGGCAGCAGTGGCAGCCGGCTGTGGTTCCAGCATCCAGCCCCAGCTGGGAAAGCAGCCGGCACTGCCCGGGATGCTGCCTGTAGCAGCATGGAGCTTGGTCGGTGGGCACCTGACACCATTTGGCTTCTTACAAGCTGGAGGGGAGAGAAATACTTGAGTGGAAAGGAAGGCAAGTGATACGGGGAATTATTAGATTTATATATTACATATTTTGCATGGAAATGTATATAATTAATATGCATAGTGAAAGAAAGAGCAAAGATACATCTATACTAGCAAAATAGTTTCAAGGGATAGCATGGATAGGGACCCTTCTACTCAACACGTATGTCTGTATCTTATCCAGCTGATAGCATAAAGAGACCTGACTCCACATGTGATGTCCAGGCCTGACTCATCAAGGAAATGTTTCCTCACGCCCAACACCTAAGTTTGGACACATCCTGATCCTCCTCATGGAGGCATCCTCCCCATGGCCTGTCCATGTTCAGCCTGAGCCGAGTGTGGATTCACTGTTTGGCTCATTGAATTGGAAAAATAGACTTTTGTCCCTGTACTCTAGCTCCCTGGTAAACAGCTTAGGTTCACTGAAGGTAACAAAACTCCCCAAGCCAGCAAATAGCAGAGAAGACATTGAAAAGCAAACAGAATCCAGTGTGAACATAAGGAACTGATGGGCAAGCATACGTGACAATAAGACGAAGTCCTTTGTGTTACTTCAGGCAATAGAAATACAATGGCTATTCCACACAGCACTGCCAGGTGACGTCTCCTGCTCATAAACTGCCGAATTCTTCTAGAGTCATTGGAAAATGTGGGTTGGAGAGACCCTGGGATCTCACCTAGGAGGGCTGCCCTCTAAGTTAGGTCAGGTTGCTCAGGGACTCCTGTCGGAATTTGGAAGTCTTGAAAGATGGAGGTTTCACAGCCTCACTGGGCAACCTGCTCCAGTGCTGAACCACTCTCCTGGTGGATTTTTTTTAATGTCCCTCTGATAGGAAGTTCCTTTGTTGTGATATGTGGCAGCTGCCTTTTGCCACTAGCTTGCTGTATCTGGCCTTCTTCCTCTTTTGTAAGTCCAGATACCTTAATGACCCTTCTCTCATTTCTCTGTTAACTATTGCATTGCTCATTTTCTGTTTATCTTCCTCAGGAAGCATGATTTCACCAAGTGCCCTACAACCACTGCTGTCCTTCACATTGGTATGATACTCGGCCCTGAACTAAGGCTTAGTTTAAGACTTGATCAAATCTAGATTGAGTTCTGATTCAGAGGCTGAGTAATGGACTACATCTGTAGACACTGGTCTTGGAATCTGAACTTGAATGTTGAACTCATGACCTAAACTTTTGTTAGAGAGGCATGGGAACAAGTTTTACAGCTTTAGAAAGAAAGCAGCGTCACAAGTGTCACCGCCATCACTGTATGCATTGTGTACAGATAGATAAGTATAGCATGTAATTCAGTGATGACTTTGCCCTAGTATGTGTGGGTGTGAAGATGTGGGGGCTCCTGGCCTAGTTTCAGGCCAATATCTAATTAAAGAGAGAAAGATTAAGATGAAAGCAATTGTGCTCTTCCTTCTTTAGTCAGAATGACCTACTGGCGTTAATTAAAACAGTCTTCAGGCAAAAAAATTTGGCTGCCAAAGTTATGCGCTTCACATTAAATAAGTACATAGCTGGGTTTAAGGGGTGCTGAACTTCTAGAGGTTTCACAGAAACCAATCATATAGCTTTGGGCACTCTTGAATATTTTAAAACAAATCCTTTGCCTAAACCAGCTCCTTCATGTGCATTTCAGACAACCGCTCACTTTTTCTTCCAACTACATCATTTGAGAATGGGTACCTGCCAGCTTATCTTGGACAGAACATACAGTGTGACCTTTAAAGGATAAAATATCACCAGGTACACTGGACACCTAAGTAGATTATTCATGTATTCTTTCTATAGTCTCTGGTTACAAGAGACCCATGGCAACAGCAACAAGCAGATACACAGCTCCTGCACTGCCCCACTCTTTCTGGGTCTGAAAATTAAAGACTTTGATAAAATCAAAAACAGAATCATATGATTCATTTCAGGTTCAGTATCTTCCTCTGACATTTTTAGGTTGCTAGAAATGTTGTCAAAGGTGGATTAGACCTCTAAAATGCTGGGATATCCTATTGCATATATCTGTGAGATACAGATCCTAAAAGCCCCTCATCTTTCCTATTGTCCATTTATTTTGCCCCATCTTTACAGACTATAACTAGATGTCCAGATACTATCACTATCAGTTCTTCAGAATTATTATTTTCAATGGAAAATAGATGACAAAGTATCTAAGAAGATTTAGGTCTGAAAGACACATTCATAGTGTAGTGCACTCAGAAGGAAGGGACCATATACAGAGAAAAGCTCACAAGCCCATCTCCTTGAGGCAGACTCTCCTCCCCCTCTCTTATTTGTGAGGTCCTCTCATGTTATTTTGTATCTATATCTTCTGTCCTGATCACAGGGTCTTAAGATAATTGAGGATGGAAGGGACCTCAGCTGGTCAGAACTGTAACAATGGGCTGAGAAGAAATTACTACCTGTTTTCTCTTGGCAGGACTGTAATGGCATAACATGGCACCCTTCACATTGGGGGAAAAAAAAAGCAGAGAAAGAACAGGGATAATCTTCAGAACTAGAGAAAGGCAGTAAGTCTACTCAGAAGAAATAATGAGAGAAAATATAGATTCCTCCACATATGCAGACACAAAGAGGCCAATTTAGACTTAGTTTTTTTAACGTCTTTATTGCTTAAGGACATTTGGTGAGATAGCCATAACATAAACCTCACGTCCAGCTTTACTTGGCAACATGTTTCTCAGCTGGAAAGAAAATAAATTGGATTTTTTTCTTTGTGCTAATGCCACATACTTTGGATGCTGTTTTGGAAGCTAATCAAGAGGTGGCTGCTCAGCATGCCCCTTCATTCTTGATGGACTTCTAGTGCAAAATAGCCAGCAGCAACTTTCTGAAGTCCCCAGAGGTGTCAGAACGGACAGCTTCGGTTAACGACTTCTTGTACATTTGCTGGAACTTCCCCTTTATTGCTGGTAGGTCACTCTGAGGAGACACCAAGAGCCTCTTTAGAGGAGTGGGTCATGCTTGATGTCATGCGCCCTGCTCCTGCCAAGACCCCTAAGGTCTCATCCAATGTCCACTGCATCCAGTGGGAGAAGAGGAAAAAGCAGGAGGTCCAAACACCTTGGAGGACTTTCAGCTTAATGCTGGGACTTGAGGTAAGCCCATGTCAGGTGGTGTGGTGAGGGGACACTAGCTGTGAAAAGGGGTATGGGCCTGAATGGACAGCCATGCCAGAGTGGCCAGGGCAATCTCTGCCTGGTGCTCAGCGGTGCCGTGGCAAGAAGGGAAAGGAGCACTTCCAGGAGTATGGTTACAAGACAGTTTTGTTAGTTTTGTTCCACTCACAGAGGTAATTTTCTGGTTACTATGTGAGGAGAATGAAATGCCTTATCTCAGTCTTTCCTGTAAAAAGGCACCCATTGCACAGTTCCGATCTTTATCACTGGGGTTTTTAAATGCTCTCATGATTGAACCACATCTTAACAATGATACTACATCGGAGGGTAATTTCTCAGACTACTGATCATTGAGAAATGTGCTCTCCCCATCTATGTGAACAACTCCTCTTCTATGTCAAGACTGAAACAGCCCTGAGGTTACAATCTCAACAGATTATATGGAAGGAAGAGTTAAAGACTGTGTTTAGGATTTCAAATGTCTTGTGCAGCTTTGTGCTTTTTAAAATTACAATTATCTCCTTTGGCTCTTTATTTTTCTTCCCTCCTTCCCATCTGCTTTTCCCAGATGGACAACATATGTTTACAAGCAATTCTCAATTTGAGAACTGCTGCTTTATCATTACTTAACTAGGAAATTACTTTCACACAACTTACTGGGGCCAGACCTCCCCATGAGCTAGTTTTATCCAGGTACAGCTGACTCCACTTGAAGCTTTCTGTATGCTTTCTGGTTCTTTCAAAACCAGAAGTAGATGAAATACCAAAATTAGAGTTCCCTAGGTACAAAAGCAGAGTGTGACCTCTGATGTCACTGGGCTGGATGGGGTTGGCTGAGCACATGATCTAGCAGGGCTCACTCTGTACCCTCTAAGTTTGTTTGTCTCCCAGAGCTGATGGTATTACAGCACTGCAGATCTCAGATACCCTACCTCAGCCCTGGTCAAAAGGACACGAATCAAAGTGTCTTCATCAGTCCCAGCTCCTGTCATCGACTGGTGCAGAAGTGAAGCAAAGTAACCTGGGCAGTCTTTGGCACAGCTGACTAGAGAAGAACAGTAAGAGACTTCATTACACTTGTGTATCTACACTTTGTGATACATGTTCAATCAGAAGGAAATAAATAAGGAAGAAATACAGAAAACTCTTCAGGGTTATAATCATGCAGACATATGAGCTGGGAAGGGTTTTTATTTTGTAACTAGTCCCCTACCAGTATACAAGGAGAAGGTTTGGAATCTGAATGGGGCATTCATTTCTTCACATGGAAAGCATATTGCACAGTGAAATGATCAACATTGAGTCCATTGCCATTCCACAGTGAAAATGAAATGAATGAGAATGAGCATTTGCCCATCTGGAGTTCTCCTTGCCCATCTCTTCTTGGGATACTTGCTCACTCCACAGCTCAGGGGGGCAAGATTTGGGAGAGCCCAGATCCACATAGATAAAATCAATACCAGTAAGCTGACTAGAGCCAGGGCACAGGTGCAAATACAGGTCACAGCCATCTCTGGTGCTAAATGGCTGTCAGGGACCCTGTACATTTTTGCAGTAGACTGATAGCACACTGCTGCTGATGCTCTGGCATCAGCTGGAATTTATCCCCAGCCATGGCCTTAGGGGCAGCTTGGAGGAGGTCACCCTGCTTTAGAGGGGCAAATAATTAATAATTTAGCCTCAGAGAGGAGCTATGTCTAGAAAGTTTAATTTCTAAAATCAGGGGTTCCACATCACCACTGATACATGGCTCTTCTTTTCCTAGCAGATCAGCTTCAGTTTAGGGCTGCCTCAATAAATGTCACCAGACTGTGTACAGAACCCCCAAGAACCAATGTCAGAGGAGGGCAAGAACTAGAAAAGACAGCTCTTGATACTTTTTTTTTTTTTTTTTACCAAGAGTGAGGTAAGCCTTCTCCAAATCTCCTGATGTTTCACTTTTAATGGATTCTTCTATGTTTTTCCCACACACCTACAAGGACAACAAAACATAGCTATCAGAGTTGCTGTCTGTACGTTCCACCCCACTGCAATAAAACCAGCATCAGCTTTAGGATCTAATCGCAAAACACTTATTCAGATCCTTTTGATCCTTTCCAAGGGAGCAATTCAAGGACAAATGAAGTCCTTCTCTGGTGTAATTGCTCACAGATCCACAGGCACCAAGAAAAGAGAGCTGACAAGGCTTGATAAGGCAAAACAGTTAGGAGATGAATAACCTAAATCAAGCAGTTGTACTCATACCCGAGGGGCGTCTAGGACAAAGAAGCTGCAGCTTCTTTTTGAGTGACCCTGAGTCAAGAAGAAACTCTCTGAGTTCCTTCTAACCCTCCTATCAAGGCTCTGGATGGCTTCCACACCAAGACGATAAATTTTGGAGCTTTACCAGCTCTATGAAGTTTTGTTACTTATTGTCTTTGGCTTCCAAGGGAAAGTTATAAGCACTGCAGTTGTTCCCAAGTTTTTGTATTATTCTGTAGAAAAGGGGGAAAAGAGACTGCCTCTTCAAAACAGAGTTCATCCTGAGCGTCGTGAATTTTGTGAACCTCAAAGCCTACTACTTTGCTCTGTCAAAGCCTTTTACTTTGCTCTGTTTTGCTATCAGGATGGCCCTGTGTGGTTCAAAAAACTAGTGGAGTTTAGCTCAGACCTAGCAGAACACAGGTACAAGGCAGCAATGAATACCTTGTGATGTTCTGCAAACCTCAGTCTCATTCAGATCTGGTTCTGTTTATCTTTCCAAAAGTGGAGAAGGACTGATGTTTGCATGTCTCTAATCTGGGTCTCCTTCCTCAAATAGAGCAAGACAGGACATGGTGGATTAGTTTGGGCAACGTGATCTTCTTGGCTTTAAGAATCAAAAAGCCAAGGTAGCTTGAAACCCCAGGGTCTGGGCCACTATGAGGGAGTATCAGTGAGTGACTGGTTTTGTCCTCCTGCCAGCAACAAGCCAAAAGTAGGATTAACCTACAAACATTTTTCCAACTAAGTGTTCCTTACAATGCTGACACTGAAATAAGACAGTGACTGAAGGTTTTCCATGTTCATTGTCTAGGGGTACAGTCTTCTGATGAATGCAGAGTCATCCTGGGGAAGCTCAAGACTGTGAGCCACAGGCAGGAGGGGGCTCTCTCCGGAGAACAAACATCACTGCTGAGCTTCCACCTCACTGTCAGGAGAAAGACCTTGGATACCCCAGGGCTTGACCTTTCACAGGTCATTTCCAGATGAGAGGTATCAAAGGAGGTTGGCTTCAGGTGTGAGTAAAATGTGCCTGGTGGGTGACACCAGAAGAAGCAGCAGACAGCCAGGATCCTGCTGCTTACTTTGCCTTTTGCCTGGAGGCAGAGGAGAGCAGAGCAAAGTCCTTGCAATTGCTGTCTGCCTAGGGAGGGTAGGAGTGGTGTCACCCATTGTCATTCAGTTGTGGGAAATAAATGACATCACAAGTTTTATTTGGCTGGATATTGAGTGGGTTATGAAAAGGACTAGGTTATTCACTGGGAGAAGATACACCTTTTATTCCCTATTTCTATAATATCAGGAACCAGTCATACAGAAATATTTTCCAAGATCCTTTTTAAAATGACAAAGGATCACTAGAAGGCAGTAACTCACTTTTTCGTAGGCTTGAAAAGTTGCTCTCAGCTGACTGTAGCTTCTCTTTGCTAAGACGACATTGAAAGCCAGCTCCTCTGTTCCCCAGCGGCCTTCTCCTGCCTTAGAGATTGCATGTTATTTTTGAAGCACTTGTTTATACACAGCAGAGACAAAAAGTCAGCCAGAGCCACTGATTCACCACAGTCCAGCCCATGCCCCCTTGCTTCAGCTCCATACACTGCCCTTGCATCCGTGCTTGGTGCATTTTGTCACCATCTCATTGCTGAACAGCACCAGACAACTGGGGCTTTTTCTGCAAGTCCACTTACTTTGTACAGATCTGTGGCATCTTGCTCAGCGAGCTCTGCGTTGACCTGTTGGTTCTCATCTCGGGTTGCCTACAGAAAAGGATATTACAGTGAAAAAAAAGACTAAGCGCTGGTTAGGTTGTAGTGGAGAGGAAGATGGGCATGCTGTGACCCTCACAAACAGTTTGCTTATAGTTTTGCTGCCATCTACTGCCTAGCAATGTGCACGGTGGTGGTACATGACCGATTTAAGTTTACTGCAGACATGAGGTGAAGCCTGCATGTTAACTGAGGCAGGGTTTCTCTCACAGTGATATTTGCTGTGTGCAAAGACCCTAATGAGCCTGCACCTCTGCTGCCCCAGGAGCAGGACAGGGATCTCGGCCATTAGGTCGTGCCTGGGGGATGCCCCGTGTGGCAGCATGGCCCAGAAAGAGCAGGGCAGATTGGAGTTAACGTGGGCTCTGATGCTCACCCTCAAGGGAGTATGCAGTGTATTTAGCAAGGTGACTGCTGGGTCATTAAAGCTTCTTCTGTGTATTGAATCTTTTCACTTCTAAGGGCTCTTAGAAGTGTTGGTTTCCTACCTGTGATCCTACATTTTTAGTTATACTATGTCTTTATAGAAATGTTACTTATTTTTTCTATATTGCACGTAGCTGGTTTAAAATAAAGCACGTAATGGGAAATACAATTTCTCTTTGTGAATGGACAGCTAACATAACAGGAATATCTTTTAACCTTTTATTTTGTGTATCTATCTGAACTGTAAATTCCTTAGTTGAGATGGAAATCAGATTTCATTGGTTTTAGGCTGAATTCAGCATAATGTAGCCATAACCTCACAAAGGTATTCTAGTCATGAATGTGGTAAAGATAATGATAAGACAACTCTGTTGCCCTCAAAGCATCAGAAGTTTTAAAATTGCTTCTGAATTGATATAACCCCATTATTATATTAAAAAGCTACACATTTAGAAGGCTTTTATCCTGAAGAAAGCTTTAAGAATGCCTTTTCCTTATTATAATTACTTCATTGTTATATTACTTACAGCCACCTTATTCTAAATAGCAGCTGATACTTACTGTGATAGAGAAAAGGAAATCTCTCTCCCAGGTAGGTGTATAATAGCTAAGTTTCCAGCCTCACCTCCAACACAGTGACCAATATCTTCCTCAGGGAACCACTTGTGTCACTTTCCACATCAGACTCCAGATCTTTATCAAAGACTGCGCAGGAAAAAAATAGAAATTGTAAGAGTTCACTCACTGATGAAGGCTTTAAATGAAGGTGTGTGACATGCAATCCTACTTACGCCGCTTGTACGCCTCCTTTATGTTTATGATTTCCTAGGGAAATAAAGAACAGAAATCAATAACCAAGCAAGCAGACAAAGCAGCAGGTCAGCACCATGCCCACATCAGAGCCGTGCAGAAGGCTGTGACAGCTGCCTTCAGATGGGGACTTCTGCATCCCCACTGCTGCCATGGGAGAGGTGTGGTGGATGGTAGGGCTGAGGGAGGAACCTGAAGGTGTCCCAACCTTATTGTTTCGCGTGCAGAGGATCTCAATCAGCAGCGACTCGTCCGTCCCAGTGCCCTTCATCGCCCTGTGCAGCTCCCGGGCCTCGTACTCACAGGGAAGGCCCAGCAGAGCCAGCACGGCCTTTTCGAAACTGCCACTCAGGTCTCCCTTCAGGACCTCTTCCAAATCCTGCAAGGGCGGTTGGAAGGGTTAGTGGGAAAGCCCAGGGGGGATTAGAGAATTACATGATTACAAAGCCTTTTTTTTTTGTACCAAAAAGGGACAAAAATATGAAGTCTTTGAAGTACATGGGCATTTTTTGCCTATTAAATTCCCTAAAAAATTTTGTTCTATATTGAATGATTTTTTTTCTCTCATCTTCAAATATCAGCCACTATCAGATCAGTTTGGACTCCTGCTTGCTTAAACACATGTACACTAGTGTTTTTAAAAGCTCAACAGGAAAATTTGCCCTCAAACACAATGCAGAAACCTTCTACTTTGAAAGAAGTGCAACAGAAGGGATGAAACTTCCCCAAATTCTCTTCCACTTTTGCTTAGAATTGACTTATTGGGAAAAGCAACAAACTCCTATGAAGTTCTTTGCTTTAACGCAATCAGCATTCTTTCCCACCAAAAAAAAAAAAAAAAGAAAAAAGAGAAAAAAAAAAAAAGAACCTTAATATGATCTACTTAATTCAGAAATTAACAAGACCCTGGAGAAGAAGTGGCTAGTGTGTATGTGTCAGGAAAGCACTCACGCTGAGAATGTCTACTGATGATTTATTTCAAACTCTATCTTCAGCGAACATTTCCTGCAGTCCAGGAAGTATTTGACAACTTCAGGACAACAATAAAGAAGGCCAGCTCTTAATGTGCTCTTGCCCAGCTGCAGCTGAGCTCCATCCCTGTGAACCAGAGGCTGCCACTGGTGCTGGACCTGTCCCTGAGCACCCTGCAGACCTTGCTTCCCTCAGCAGCGCACAGCACTGCTCTCCTGAAGATCCAGGCTGGGAAGCTCTTTTATGTGCCCATGTCACTGGGAAGTCCCCTGGAATTTGCCCATTTCTAATGCTTGTTTTTACTGATCCTCATTAAAGAACCAACTCTGTGGTGTGCATGCACTCAAAATCATGCTTGCTGTCTGGTTTACATATGACAGGCTGTCTAGTTCAGTGCTGCCTGTCTTATTAACATTGAATAATGACTAAAGGGCAAGCAGACCTTAAGAAAATCACAATTTACTAAGCTCTGCGGGATCCAGCTGTTTATCTAAATAACACATTGGAAGCTTTTATTTTTCTTACATATCAAATCACCAAGGCAGTCTTTGTGCCCTCCCCCAGAAACCAAGTGCCCTTTGAGATTCCTCATTTTTGCAATGTGTGATCTACCTCCACATGAGCAGAAGTCAATACTAACCCTACTTGACTCAACAAAAACACAATGATGTAAGACCAAATAGTTTATCTGAATTTGCACCTGGTCTGAGAGGGATTTGGACATGAAATTTCCCTGTTACATTAACTGCACTTGACTTAAAGCCTTGGTTTCAGGCTCCCTTTTTCTAATTGCACTGAAGATGAACACAAGCTGAAACATGCTTGATTTTGGATAAGAATTATCTTCTAGCTGTACCAACTTTGACTAAAATGCTCTGATCTGGTTAAGGCTGATTTAAAACAGATTCTGAGGCCTAATGTTATTAATATAACAGTATTTTGGGAGCTAAAAAAAAATTGCTGCATCAGAAACTGACTGGTGACTACCTTCAACCTACAGTGCCCTTGATACTGCAAAAGCAGATGTATGTAAGCTCTGTTTCCAGCAGGCGTGCTGTTTGAAACAGAGAGGCCGTTTATTTTGAAATACCTTGCCATACAGAGCATTGTACTTCTGTTTTATTTGTTGTCTCTGCTCCGATGTTCGACTTGACAAGACTTCGATAATTTTTTTTTCATCAGTTCCTGAAAAATAAGTTTGTGCATAGACAGGGTTAAATCAGGAATCCAGTGCAGAGGAAAGAAAACATAATTGAGTGCTTTCCTCTCTAAAGAAAAACAGATCCATGTACATTCATCTACTGGGGTCAACTTTGGGATTTGTAGAATCTGAGATTCTTTGGAGGATATATTTATCTGTAGTCTGCTATAATATTCAGAACATAAAATAGAAGTTCACCGCCTTGTGCTGCTTACATGCTACCAGAGGGGCTGAGTCTTCTGTTTCCGATCAGACACTGCCCCTAAAACCAGTGCCCATAGGCTGATGTCCCCATTTTGAAGTCAGTGTCTGTTTGGGAAGTACACGCCCCTTTCCACCCCTTCCCTACACCAATTTCCTGCTGTGGCAATGGCATGGGGTCGAGTAGCCACGAGGGTGAGGATGTGTTCAAATCAGCCTCGTTAACCCACTGCCTTAATGATGGTCTGTACCATCACTAAGGGATTGTACTTTGTGCTAGATGGACTCAGAAAGAGGAGAGGGAATCAGTCTTCATGGTCTGAATCTCTCTGCTGATGCTGTTTTGTTTGACAAAAATAAGTAGGAGAACTCAGCCTCTGGGAAGTCCCAGTGATGGGCACCGCAGGGGGCTGTGTCTCCTGGGAGCCCATGGCGGAACTGACCACACAACATCCTGCCATGGGAAAGTCCTGGGGCAGCTTTGAGCTGTAACTTATGCAATGTATGGAAGGCAATGACCTTGTTGTTGTGCTTTTCTTGCCCTAAGTCAATATAAACAGATGTTTGCACTAAACAAAGCTGCTGGAAGGCATTAGTCAATGTTTGTGGCTAATGGGACAGGACAAGAGTGACGCCTGAGTGACACAACAGGTTAGTTAGCTACTGCATTAACACGTTCTGGTGCACTTCCATTTGTGGGGTCAACGACTTGCCTCAGGTATTGTTTATTCAAGACAGGTGTTGAAACGAAGAACGTTTGTCTGGAGGGACCTCTGGCCCTGTGTGCGGTGGGCATTGCCAGAATGTCTGTAGCCTATAAAGGGTTTAGCTGGCAGATGAAATGCATCAAGCCTTATGCCCGGTTTGCTGATGCATGCATGCCATGCTGGTGGACGCTGCCCCATGGTCTCCTTGTGCTCTTTCATCTGTTGCTTCCATCTACTGGGCTTTGTGTTGTGCCTCACTGCAAGCTCTCGGGAGCTGGGACCAACAAGGGTTTCTGAGAAACTGCCAGTACAGATGATAAAAACACAAATGACACTGGCATTTGGTAGCAGATGATGTTTTTTCATCCTTCCAGATCACCACTGGGTGCACCCAGGACAAATTTTGGGAATCACAGAATCATAGAATGGCTTGGGTTGGAAGGGACCTCAGAGATCATCTAGTTCCAACCCCCCTGCCGTGGACAGGGCTGCCAGCCACTAGCTCACTAGATCAAACTGCCCAGGAGCCCATCCAGCCTGGCCTTGAACACAGCCAGGGATGGGGCATCCACAACTTCTCTGGGCAGCCTGTGCCAGCACCTCACCACTCTCTCAGGGAAGAATTTCTTCCCGATGTCCAACCTAAACCTCCCCTCTTTCACTTTTAGCCCATTCCCCCTTGTCCTACCATTATCCACCTGTGCAAAAACTCGGTCCCCCTCCTGCCTGTAAGCTCCTTTCAAGTACTGGAAGGCCACAATGAGGTCTCCCCAGAGCCTTCTCTTTTCCAAGCTAAACAATCCCAACTCCCTCAACCTTTCCTCATAGGAGAGGTGCTCCAGCCCTCT
>VXAV01001444.1:16334-26473 GCA_013399715.1 Alectura lathami | reverse complement strand
AAAAAAACAGATACATCTAACAAGACATAATGTGCTCTCATAAAAGTTTGGTTTTGTTTGTTCTGCACTTCTGCTTTCACTAATACCTCATGTACCTGGTATGGCCAAAGTAGAGATGATGCACTTCAATTCCAGTAGTCATCTGTGACTGAACGTCTTCCAAGGTTACCATCATAGAATCACAGAACGGCTGGTGTTGGAAAGGACCTTAAAGATCATCTAGTTCCAATCCACTTGCAAGGGCAGGGTTGCCACCCACTGGACCACACTGCCCAGGGCCACATCCAAGCTGGCCTTGAAAACCTCCAGGGATGGGGCATACACAGCTTATCTGGGCAGCCTGTGCCTGAGCCTCACTACATTCTGAGTGAAAAATGTCCTCCTAATATCTAACCTAAATCTCCCCTCTAATTTAAAGATTCCCCCTTGTCCTATCATTATCAGACTGTGTAAAAATTTGGTCTCCCTCCTGTTTATAAGCTCCCTTCAAGTACTGGACAGCCACAATGAGGTCTCCCTATCACCTTCTCTTCTGCAGGCTAAACAAGCCCACCTCCTTCAGACATTCTTCGTAGGAGAGGTGCTCCAACCTTCTGACCATCTTCGTGGCCTCCTCTGGACCTGCTCTAGCAGCTCCATGACTTTCTTGTTCAGGGGACCCCAGGCCTGGACACAGTGCTCCAGATGGGGTTTCACAAGGGCAGAGCAGAGGAGGATAATCACCTCCCTTGCCCAGCTGCCACTCCTCTTTTGATGCAGCCCAGGATACAGTTGGTTGTAGTCAAGTCTAACTGACTGCAAGTTATCTGAACAAAATTCAACTGACACAGGATAAGTGTGAATAAAAAAAAGGAAAAGGAAGTGATATCACGTAAATGGACGGTGACCACAAAATCTTTTTTTATAAGTTCAGTATCGGGGCTGGTGCTCTTTAATATCCTTATTGATGATCTGGATGTAGGCAGTGTGTGCACCCTCAGTAAATTTGCAGCCATCACTGAGTTGGGAGGAAGCGTTGATCTGCCTGAGGGCAGAAAGGCTCTACAGAGAGATATGGACAGGCTAGACCGATGGGCTGAGGCTGACTGCAAGACGTTCAATAAGACTAAATGCTGGGTCCTGCACTTCGGTCACAACAGCCCCATGCATTGCTACAGGCTTAGGGCAGAGTGGCTGGAAAGCTGTGGAGAGGAAAAGGCCCTGGGGGTGCTAGATGGCAGCCAGCTGAACAGGAGCCAGCAGCGTGCCCAGGTGGCCAAGAAGGCCACCAGCATCTTGGCTTGCATCAGAAATAGCGCAGCCAGGAGGAACAGGGAGGTCTCCCTGTACTTGGCACTGGTGAGGCCGCACCTCGAGTGCTGTGTTCAGTTTTGGGACCCTCACTACAAGAAGGACACTGAAGCCCTGGAGTGTGTCTGAAGAAGGGCAACAAAGTTGATGAAGGGCCTGGAGCACAAGGCTTGTGGGGAGCGGCTGAGGGAACTGGGGCTGCTCAGTCTGGAGCAGAGGAGGCTCAGGGGAGACCTTATTGCTCTCTACAGCTACCTGAAAGGAGGCTGCAGTAAGGTGGGGGTCGGCCTCTTCTCCCAGGTAACAGTGATAGGATGAGAGGTAACGGCCTCAAACTGTGCCAGAGGAGGTTCAGGATGGATGTTAGGAAAAACTTCTCTGAGAGAGTGGTCAGGCATTGGAACAGGCTGCCCAGGGAGGTGGTGGAGTCTTCTTCCCTGGAGGTGTTCAAGAAATGTATAGATGTGGCACTGAGGGACATGGTTTAGTGGGCATGGTGGTGCTGGGCTGATGGTTGGACTAGATGATCTTAGAGGACTTTTCCAACCTCTATGATTCTATGATTATAAGGAAAGTGAGATATACCAAAAATACTTATCCAAAAACATTGTAAAGATCTTTTTCTCAGTCAGCCACCTGCCCTTAGAAAGGTGTTAAGGATCTTTACAGTTCTAGCTGTTGGATTGCCTGCATTTATCCAGATATTTGTCTGTTCTAGATTGTGTTTGCAAAATTCATTCTGACATGTTGAAAATTTCTTGAGAAATTAGAGCTTGAGAAGAAGACATATATATGTGTTATTAGATTTTAGCTGTTATTATATAAAGCTTTACAAAAGCTTTCATTTGTTTCCATTCCATAAATTACACACAACATATTGTCTCCCAGTGCTCTCAGTCCCATATAGCCTATGCTCTCATTGTGATCAGGTGAACTGGGTAAAGCATTTTCACGCAAAATAAATGTTCACTGAAAAAATGTTATCATTGAATATAAATGATTTGCCAGGTAGTTTGATAATTTTAATCAAGACAGAAAATATACAACAGTGTGTGCATTGGCAAAATGCAGCCAATTTCTTTCAGACATCTTAAAAATTAAGAAGAAAAAATATTTTTTCAGTTTGACATCAGATATTTGGAGGCTGCATTCTAGGCAGAATATGAGGCTACTTTCTTATTTAAGTCAAACCTTGAAAATCATAATAGTACTTTTCACATAGTGCATATCTAGCTTTTAAGTTTCAAGTTTCATATCTAGCTTTGAACAGTTTCAACTGAGGCCATGTTATTACCAAGGAACAATCTTTAAAAATGTTTGATTTCAAGGAGGAAATTAACGCTGTACTAGGTGTAAAAGGAATGTACTTTTACTGATGTTTAACTGAAGCATGGAGCTTAAACGATAATGATTGTAGCTTTAGTTATAAGGAAAATGTGACTTTATTTCACTAGTTTCCTGGGGGGGGGGATAACGCTGGATATGTCCAGCGGATGCTGTTTGACTTTTTACTGAATATAGTACTGCAACAACCATATATGATTTGTAAGGAATATGTGCCTTCTTAGAGTCCTCTGATTCATTGTTTGGCACCCATTTAGGTACATCTGTTATTCAAGTGACAGCCACAGATGCTGACGATGCTAACTATGGAAACAGTGCCAAAGTGGTGTACAGTATTCTCCAGGGACAACCATATTTCTCAGTGGATCCAGAAACAGGTTAGCAACTCACACGGTTCTGCTTTTTGCAATAACAAAGAGAGGATGCAGGGATGAAGACATTTGTCACTTTTATTCAGATATTGCATCATATAACTTGGCGTGAAGAAAATACATTTTTTCAAATGGAAATTGTAATCTGTAAAAGTATAATTTTTCAATTAAAATAATATTATTGTAGAAGAATTTCTTTATTTGTTATGAACGAGACTTACAGAAGACAACTGTGCACTGTAGTGTCAACAGTTAAGAAGGGGTGTAGAATATTGGAAGGGCTCCAAAGAGTCATGTAGTAAAAGTTTATTTTATACCAATTTCTGGGAATTTAATCTGTTAATCTTTAAAAAAATACATTTCTATGGACAATTTCAGAACTTAAGGAGAAAGAATCCCCGAAGATAACTAAATTATTTGTAAAAGTTTGTGACAGATTCTTGATCACTACCGATTTTTAAGTCTAGATTTTTTCTGAAGCTAAACTCTGACTCCAACAGTTTTAGAATTGAAGGAAAAAAAGCATTAGAGCATTAATGTATAAAAGCTTTTAATTGTGAATAGAAAAGTTTTTACTGTTATACAGGAAAACATATAGAAATCAGACATAAAGATGAAAGATTTTTATGAACTTAGGTTATTACCAAAGAACAATCTTTAAAACCTTTTCATTTCAAGAAAAAACTAATGCTGTACTGGGTTTCAAAGGCATGGGCCACTGACTGTACACTTTGTGATGTACATGGGCCACAAAACTGTGGCAAAATAAATTCTCAAATCAACAAACAAAAAAAGATACTAAAACCAAAACAGATATATGGATCCTAGTGCATATAAAAACTTAGCAGGCACTGCATTAGCATGTTTTTGCATACTGACAAAATTTTTCTGGTTTAAGAACTCAGAGTGGTTGTTAATTTACTTCTGAAACAGTTTCTTTTTGAAATGCAGCAAGGGCATTATATCTATGGGATAATAAGTCATACTGAGTTTTAAATGGGATCATAAATTTACCGAGGATTAAAGTTTATTTCTTTTTCTCCAGATCTTCTTAGCTTTACCAGACACAAGCAAGGAAACAAGACAGTTATAGTTCTTTAACTAAGGGCAGCAGATGTTGACGAAGGTAGACAGTTTGGGGGATACCTGGGAGCTCATTTTTCATTCTGGAATTATCTTTCATTTTTGTCCAATTTGCTTGTTAAAGTTACATGCATTAACAGACTGAGTTATGGTAGTAAGACACCAGTAATTCTAGATCAGATATAAATGCCATAACTGCTAGACTAAAGAGTTTTAGTTTTTGGTTTATTTCACTCTCTTTCTAGGAGTAAAATTTTGTATATATATATTTTTTTATATATATTTATATAATAAGACAGTTCCCGTATCAAACCAAGTTTGTAATGAGTGCCTTATCTGAAAAAGGAAAGGCAGGTATTTGAATCCTCCAAAAGAAAAAAGATGCTATATTTAGATTTTCTCACTTCACCAGAGAAAGTTCTTATCACTTCAACCTTGCAAAACCTCTATGTTTTAAGTATAAAAAGAAAAAAATAAAAATCATTGCTTATTTTCTAAAAGAAAATATGCACATATCTACTTTAATGGAAAGATCTTTTGTGCTGTGGATCGCAAGAGTATTGATCCTTCTTTGTTCTGGATAGGAGATTTTTGATTTTCTAAAGTGAGTTCCCTATGCTTTTTTTGAGCTATATAAAATAATTTGAGACATTTAAATTATATTTAAGAAATTTTTGAGATCAGACACCTAAAAAGAGTTTCCAGCATTAGCTTTATGGGGGAATGGACTAAAACTGAAAGAGGGGAGGTTGGGATTAGACATTAGGAAGAAGTTCTTCCCTGAGAGGAGTGGTGAGGCGCTGGCACAGGCTGCCCAGAGAAGTTGTGGCTGCCCCATCCCTGGCTGTGTTCAAGGCCAGGCTGGATGGGTTCCTGGGCAGTTTGATCTAGTGAGCTAGTGTCTGGCAGCCCTGCCCACGGCAGGGGGGTTGGAACTAGATGATCTCTGAGGTCCCTTCCAACCCAAGCCATTGTATGATTCTATGGTTCTTTACAGTCTTGCCCAATTCTTTGTTAGTTACAGCCCTAGCTGACTACCACCACCCTCAAAGGACTTTAAAATCTATGGATTGTTAGAGTCTGAAATAATGAGTTCAGGACATGACAGTGTTCAGCATTGTGCTATAATATTAAAAACTCTATGGGACTGGAGATTTCATACTGCATTAAAATATTAGCTGGGGATAGTAGTTGAAAAATTATTTAATTCAACAAATATATTTATATTTCTGTCATTTAAAGAATAATTAAAATGATTTAGCATATTACAAACTGTGAATAATGTCTGCTATATTCCTTATATTTCTGTAAATTTGAAAACTCAGAGTTTGAAGTGTAGGGTGCTTCTTCTCCTTCCACTCTCTGTCTCCTTTTTCTCTTTTCTCTAAGGTGTAATCAAAACCGCTCTACCTGACATGAGCAGAGAAAACAGGGAACAGTATCAAGTGGTCATCCAGGCTAAAGACATGGGAGGCCAGATGGGAGGACTATCAGGAACCACCACCGTGAACATCACACTGACTGATGTTAATGACAATCCACCTCGATTCCCTCAGAGTATGGAGCATCTAAGAGCTCTGTTGTGTTCCAAAGAAACTCTCTGTGATCAGTTGTTTCACCGTCATTCTTTGAGATCTTTATTTTTCCTCTCTTTCTCTTCTTTTTTTTTTTTTTTTTAAGTATAAATACTTGCCCGCTGTTTTGTCTGTTTATGTTACAGCATTATTAAGGCAAATGAGAATCTTTGCTTCCATATTTTTTTAAATGTTGATTTATTTCTTACACTAAGAAACTTACTTCCTCTTCTTACTCCTTTAACAGGAATGTTAGCTGTAGCAATATATCTTAGGCAAACTGCAGAGATTTGAGATCAGAGAAATTTAATCACAAAATCTACGGTTCAATTTTTAGAGATACTTTTAGTCACAAATGTTTAAGCAAATAAATATATGATCGAATTTTCATATGTACCATCTTGCACAGGCAGAGTTGTTCAAGTGTTACGCTCTGCTGGAATCCTGAGCATTTGGTTCAGGTACTTGTAACCAGCATTCAGCTCTTGATGATGACTGCTTTTGTTAATCCAGTCTGTATTTGACACAATTAAGGTTTTTAAAAATATCCCTTTAGAATTAATTTACAAACAACAGAATAAACAGCTGTGTAATACAGGAAGTTTCACAAAATGCTACAGATCCTTTCATCCTAGACCACCATTTTAAATCGAGTTCCATGTCATAATCAGTGTCTGATATCTGGTTGACAGGCTGCAGATATAAAAAAAATTACAGCCTCAGTTCAGTGTCTGCTGGAAAAATGTCCATTGTAAAATTTGAATTGCTTGTTGGCACTGATTAGGCACCAGACTAGCACTCTTTACAGATTCACCAAAGATCGAACAAACAAGGCTGATTTAGAAAGCTCTCTCCTGGACTTTCAGGAACTTGAAAAGCACTTCAGTGGCACGGCAATAAGTACACTCAAAATAGCGTAAACAGATCAGATTTTATTTTTTTTTTTTTTTTATGTGATAAAACTCAGAGTAGGAGAGAGGATTCTTGAAGCTGCATATAACTTTTTCTACTTCCATTCATCATAATTGGTTGTGTTTTAAAAAGAAGGAGGGAAAGTACTGTGGGCCTCATAAAGAAAGTATAATTTGAATTCATACTCAGAGTTTACTTGATGAGAATGACTTTCATATGGCAAACACAGTACGATTGTTAACCAAACTTCCTGTTTGATTTTAGGAGAGGATACTTCTGGACAGAATGATACAGCCCACAATATTTTGAAAATAAGTATTCTTGAATTTAAATTAGAGGGCAGTGTAGCACATTGTAAGATTTTTTGCTGTATTAAATAAAATTAAATTAAATTAAAACAATAAAACAATGAAGGATGAACAGAAATACAACATAATGTTACTTTCTCAGTCTCCTTAACCCTCATTCCTCAATGATGCTCTTCCAAGATCAGCTGAAACCTGAAGTCTACAGGACTTATGATAATTTCAATTAGCTTTTGTTCTGCTACACAGAGAGAAATCCACAATATTTGGTGTCTCATACAATACGCTGTGTAGCTTTAAATGTATAGCTTGGCCATAGATGGCTTGCTGTGGGATCTATTCAGGGATGTAATATTCATTTTGTTAATGACCCTTCCCTCCTATTTCCTTTCTCCTCAGCAGGGTGGATTTCAACACTTCCAGGGAAATCAAATGTAAAGAAACATCTGAAGTTTTGAAATTCTTCTCAGATAGTAATGAACAAGTGCATACCTCCAAACGACTATATAGTTCTGGAAATTTTCTCCTTGCCAAAAACAATTATTTTCCATTTTCTCTTATGAAGTAAAAATGTGGCCCAAAGTAGTGGATGAATGGCAAATGGAGACAATAGAAGTTAACCTCATGCTACTGAAGAACTGAAAACTGGTTACTTAGAGTAGATAGGAGAAAAAAAAATGGCAGAAGATACTGCGAATTACTGGATGTTTGAATTACAGTAAGAAGAAACTGATATTCTGGTTTGTTTTTTGTTTGTTTGTTTGTTTTTTAATTTCCTGGAATGTGCACTGATACTGCACACTTTAAATACATAGGCCTAAGCTGAATTTAAAAGGCATCTTTATGAAAATCTTACATATTGCAGTTAAATTGTACTCTAAACAAAGCTAGCCATCTCACATGCCAAAAATTTTAAGTACTCACATAACACCACAAAAATAAGGGATGCTTTCAGATGCAAAAGCAATACAAGGACTTATATATACTGGAAGAAGTTATAAGTGACATGATTAAATCTGTTCTTAAAATATTGCCAGCTCACCTGCCAATCCTTTTGAGTAAGCCTTCAAACTTCTGGTTAACTACCAGGAACCCTAACTTTCATCCCTTTTCCAGCTTGTTTTAAAGGAATAACGTACATTTTAGTCTGTGTGGACTGCAGCCAAAGAGTCTACTGTCAAGCTTTCACTTACAACCTCAAATTTGTAACAACAAATACAATTTAGCATCAAGAATTAGCTTCAATTTTTTTTTTTACACATTTATATAAATATAGGATATTTACAGTGACATAGTCTGTACATTTTGGTATATAAACTCTTTCAGCACTGAGATGCCTGCTGTAGTCCCTGTTCTTAAAAGAAACCTTCAGGACTCTTTAAGTGTCTTAAACGAAAGCAAAGCATGTGTTATACAAGAAATAAGAAATAAGCCAGTTACAAGAAGTGTACTTGTCTGTAGTGTATTTATTCTAAGTCAATACAACTTATACACCTTTCAAATAATATTTTTGGATTTTGCCCAGTGCTAATTTTGTCAGGTCAAGACTTTGAGACTGTTTTTCCAATACGACTGTTTTACCACAGTAAATTAGATATTTATCTACGTGAGAAAATAGCTCAAAAGAAACAGCAGATTTTGGAAGTTGCATGAAACATTGTATATATCTTTTTTTTTTTTTTTCCAAATATTTGCTAGCAAATAAAAGAAAATACCGATTTAGTAACTTATGTGTATTGCCAGTGGTGAGAAGTCTTCATTGCTGTGTTCTAACTGGTCAAGAAAACCATCTGATTAATTCTTTTTCTGCAACAGCACAACTTTATAATTAGATTTTTTATGGCAAATATTGTCAGTAAATACACATAAACTCACTTTTCATACACATAGGCAAGATTAAAATGTCTGAGTAATCAGAATTCTTTCTAGTAAAACCTGATTGTAACAAAATTAAATAAAGCCAACAAATCAAAGATCACAAAAAATATATGCACAGTAAATTAAAGGAAATCTGAATGTATCTACATTTCAATTAACTATAGCAATTAATTTGAACATGTAACCAAATGATCTTTGCCATGACTCTTTAGTATGTATTACCAGTAATGGATGAATGAATTACTATTAGATAGAACACCTAAAATGAATATATATTTCAAGAAGAAAATATAATGCCTATCCTGTTTTAGTCCCCTTCCACAATCCACAGTTTTCTACAACTCTTCTGCCTTGAGAAAACAAAACAAAATCTGCTACTAATAAATATATCTGGTAACATCTCTAGAGAACTGAGAGAAAAAATATATATAGTTAACTAATCAATGCTAGAGTCTCTGCTGTATTATTGAGCCTCTCTGCTCCAGTATCAAAAGCATTAAAAGCACAATACTAAATGGCTTTGAAGAATCACTTGAAATTTTTTGACATTTTGTCAATCAACTCCAAGCCCTATTTTAAAGTATATTATGATGACTAATGGCATTTTTCTTCAAGCTACTTCAAAATCCAGGTGAAATTGAAGATGTTTATTATTCAGAAGAACAAAGTTTCTAAAAATAAAGAAAGTTTGATCTCATTTTTCCAGGCACCTACCAGTTCATCTCTCCTGAATCTGCACCACCTGGGACTCCCCTTGGCAGACTTAAAGCCAATGACCCTGATCTGGGTGAAAATGCAGAGACTGAGTATAGGATCTCCAGTGGGGATGGATCGGACTTGTTTGATATTGTCACTGACAAGGACACACAGGAAGGGATTATAACTGTCAAAAAGGTTTATTTTTTCTGCCTCTCTGTTATATGTACTTAGTTCTCCAGCTGTTATGGTTATTTTTCTATTTCCAGGGGAAGGGAGGGTAGATCTCACAAGGGGTCAAAACTGCCAAGGAGTTGTATTAGTTTTGTTCTTCTCTTTTTTACAGCAGATATATGTTATTTTCAAGTCTCAAGGGAAATTTACTGGCATGTCACTTCACATAAAGTAATATTTCTGTGGCAGCTGTCTATTCAATATATATACTCTCACACGCTACTTTTGAATTAGAGCTTTGAGAACCTGGAGGTGTTCAGTTCAGAGTGGGGCTCATCAGCTGAATGTTGCAGTAATACTCACAAGTGTTGGATGCTCACCTGAAGTTTGATAGTCTTACACCTCTAATCTGTCACTCTGTAATGTGTCTGAAAGCCAGGTACCTCCAGTTCCTTAAATCTGTCTTGGTTTAAGCCCAGTGAAACTTAAGTTGTTATATATTATGTCCATGG
>VXAV01001444.1:0-12805 GCA_013399715.1 Alectura lathami | reverse complement strand
TATGCATAATGCTACAAAAAAAAAAAAAATTATACTGACTTATAATTCCATTTCCTTCAGGAATTTTTTCAAAGCTTTATTTGAAGTAGCCATGTCTTCAAGTACACAAACGCAGGAAAATATTTTATTATGCTCTAGTAAAGGAGATGTGGAAGATAAAGATCTTACAAAAATAAAAGATATTGTAACTCTTTCCTTTGCAAGTTAAATTAAATTTGGAACGGAGTTGAATATGGGCAAAACCCATGTATATCCCTTTCTAAACTATCTCAACAATTCTGTAACAATCTATAAAGATTGTAAAATGTATGAAAATAAATAAAATTACAAACAATACCTATTTATGCTAACATTAGTCAGCTTTTCAGCTTCAAATCCTGTGAAGATGAATGTTTTGTTAATTTTTAATTCTGAAAGTGTTTACCAAAGAAGTGTGTTTAACAGCAGATTACGTACCTTGAAATTGCCTTTCTGCCATGTGCTTAAGTCCACTCTTGAGCCCGTTTACTTCCTCTCTCATCTTTGAAAGGAGGAAAACTCTTGATAACTTTTTTACCTAGTATAAACCGGAGTCTGTTTACGCTACAGCAGAGAGTGGCCAGGACAGAGCTCTGAAGTCAGCCGAGGTCTGTCCATTTGTCATTAGAGCACAGTGACCACACAGTATTCAAAGGCTTTGTAGGTCTGAGGAATATGGATATAAAGCAGGAAACACACGTTTTACTTTGTCCACTGTTGTGTTTTACAAGGCCACAGGGGCTACGCAGAAAATAATACAAATAGAATCTAGAATTGGTCTGGATTCTCAGGTTTGCAGAACTCTAGAAAGTGCAAGAATGTTTAGTTTACCAGCTGCAATGCAAATGACTACATCTCTTAAACATCAGGATTAAGAGATGAAAACAAACAAAAAGATTTTTCAAAAGATTTCAAAAAAAGAATATGACAAAAAACAAGACAGACAAAAGGAGTATGAATTGTTGGAATTTGCATTGTGTACTAATCTTTCATTCATTGCACCTAATACTGGAATTTAGGTAAGTGGGTTATAAGTACAAAGGACAGTTTGAAATCAATTGGCTTTGAAGAGGTACTTGACTATTATTTTAATTCTTTTTCAAGAAAGTCCTACTATTTTTGATGCAAATTATGTATATAGAGAAATATACATATCAAAGGCAGTGGTGAATTAAATTAAAATAGTGGAGGGAATTATAATATCAGAAAAAATGAACAAGGTGCATCTTTTAAAACAACTGAGGCTGATGATCGGAACACAATGTCTTAACCAATGACATAAATTGTCATATAAGTGTACAGTTCAAACCTTATAGAATGAGCAAAGCTTTTCCATCAACTTCTGATTCTTGAACCCTCGTAATTTTACTTCTTGATTTACATCATTTTTATTTTAATTTTATTTTTTTCCTCCAAGTAGAATACGTTCAGATAATTCTGGTCATTGATTTTGAACAACCGGCATATGACCCAAATTCTGTCTGTGCAACAAAATCTCTTTGCATAAGATGAAATTGAGGCAAAGAAATCTTGAAATATCAGCACAGTGGCAGAGAGCAAAGTGGGTCATATACTATAACTGCGTAACACAAAGAAATATTACAGAGCTTACAAATTATTATTTCAATGAAATGAATCATGCAATATTATCAGTTAGCAAACTCAGGTTTTGTCATATATGTGAACCAAATTCAGTCTAGTCATAACTCTTGTCAGTTTTCTTTCCCCAAAAAATCCAGGATACTTGATGAAATATCTGATAATGTATAAAATTTCATTTACTTTCTAGTGAATTCTACACCTTTCTAAAAATGATGAGTAGAAAATAAGAAAGGCCCATTAGTTAAGCATTTTATTGTTTAGATTTTCCGTCCATCTATTGTATCAATATGATTCCAGGTATTGATTTCCTTAACAGGAAAAATCTGCAAACAGTAGAAAGTCTGCATTGAATGTAGATACAGAAGAATGAGAGATCTATACCTTTCTTCTGCTGCTTAACAATTAGTTTCCTCATGCAGGCATCTGAATTCATACCTGGATGTTTATATGTAGTTGACAATGGTTCAGAAATCAAAAGAACCTTGAGGAAATAAAATCATTTTTATTTTGAGGCCAAAAATAATAATGAATATAGAGATATAAACTTGAATGTTTTGGTTACGGATGCTAAGTTACAGAAAGGGAGACTGCTAAACATAAGCAATATAGCCTAAATTATGGTAAAGATATTGAACCATGTCGCATTCATATAGTACTACTCCATCATATTTTAAATATCACCTAAAGCAGCCATTTTATTAGAATGATTATTGCTTCTTCACAGCAATGCTTCTATATCTTGTGCCCATAACAGAAAAGCCAGATTGAGATGATAAATATATTTAGTTAATTTTTAAAGTATTATTATTTTTTTTAATCGGGCCCAGCTCTTAATCACAGTGCTCTCTAAATCTCGGTTGCATCACAAAGCAGTCAGAATGATCAAATATTGCTCTCTATTGTCTAGTGACATTACTCATTCTCTATATCAACATATATTAGAGTATCCGTTTGTTGTGCTTTCAGATGGCCTTAATGGGGTCAGACAAAAGAAAATCCTACCAAGTCTCCCCTCCTCCTCTGCCACTTGTTTTGTCTCTAAATAACGGTAGTATGACTGGGGAGAAATATTGTCACTAAAGATGCATAAACAATTGCATTTATTAGGCTGGAATAGATTTGTCATCGTGCAAGTCCCGCTGGCTAATGCACAAGCTATAGAAGAGTATGATGCAGCCTTCCACTTACACAATTCAGAAATCCCTAATCCTCTGATGGTGTGCTAGAGCCTCAGGGACTGCTGTAGAGAAGGCTCTGCTACAAGTCCTCTCATGCCCTTGTCACAGGAATTAATTGGGTCTTTTTAGCTGGATTAGATGATGAATACTCTCCATGGAAACCAGGAAGATTTACTTGAAAAGGAGGCTGAATCAACTGAACAATTTAGTAACAACAACAATTCTGCTGATTTCAACATCTACCAATAATAATATTAAGAAAACAACCTGGGTTGCTTTTTTGCATTGTTGCTATATTATTTCCTGCCATTCAGGGGCTCTCAAGCATCAGAACAGTTTTTCTCTTTCCAAGAGCTGGCTGATGTTTCACTTCATTGCTATCCATACACCCCTCCCTTTTTCAGATGGGGCAGACAGAAATTACATTGTTAATGTGGCTGCTGTTAATTATAAGCCTCAACTACTTATTCATTGTACTTCTCCAGGTAGAAGTATTTTGGCTTGATTTAGTGAGAGAACCAAGTTCTCTGTCTGTCTTGCTTCCAAAGGAAGAATTAGAGTGTAATGGAGATCTTTCCAGCTTCTGGTAAGACCTCAGTCCCGCTTTAATACAGTCAACATATTCATGGCCCAGAGCCGGGGCCTGAAAACTGTTCTGCTTTACCAAACATAAAGCTTAATTAAGTGGCAGGTATTTTAGAACATATTTTAGAGAAATATAGCCACATCCAAATCTTCTACAAGATCTTCAACACAACCATTTACCACTCTGCTGTGTTTGCAATGTATTCAAGATTAGTTTGTTTGGCCCTAACAGATCACACAGACAGGTAAAGGGACAAGAGGAAGAAAGGACGAGAGAAAAACAAAGTTGCACTTTCATCATTTCCTCCATTTCCTCACAGTGTGCACAAACTATTACTTTCTGATGACTACCGAAGACACAGACTCTCATATATTTTTTATAGTTAATTGCAGATAAATTGGTGAGATCAAACACTGAGAAATATTTTCTGCACAAAGGAAGTTTAATACATTTTAAGAAATGACAATGCCAGTGCTCTAAGATTTGTCCTGTTCTCTCCAAAGCCACTTTGTAAAAAAGGTGTCAGACAAAAACAGAGGAAAACGTAGCAAACATTCCTTCCTCAGGTGCGTAGTGATATTTTAAAGTTTTATTTCAGAAGGAGTCAAAAGTAGAAAAATGGCATTTGAGAAATTTCTTGGTGTTGTACAATATGCAAGTTTTAATAAGAATATAATGTAAAAAAAAAAAAAAAAACCCAACAACTAAACATTTCAACTGGATTCTGAAAGTCTGTAATCCATATAAGAAATAAAACAACATTCAGCTGCTGCTGTGAAGTCTCTCTCCTAACAATGCCATTTTCCAGTGATCTTGCTTCTCTGTCACTGGAGGTAAAAATTTCATGTTGTATGACAATTGGATTGTTTTTTACTTCAAAAGGGGACTGTCTAAAACAGCAAAATATCTTTGAACTCCTCTGAAAGTGACATTGTTCTTCACTACCTTGCTTAAAATGAATTTTAAAGAAGGAATTTTGGGAGAAGGATTTTAAATATTACAGACATCACAAATATGCTTCTGTTTTGGAAAGAAGTAGCAACAGATTATATTGTGGACATTCGAATTGCTTCAAATTTTGTTTAACAGGTAGAAATTTTTAACCTGAAAATATATTCATCTGTACACCTCATCTTGTTCAGCTTTCTTCAATGAACATTTTAATAATGTCTGAATCATGTTGCTGCATTGTTAAAATGTGGATCCTGGAGCCAAGGTACAACTGTGCTTCATATAGATGATGTGCCAGGTATGCACAGACTGAAAACTTCACCTAAAAGGTGACTAGCTGGTGCTGAATTATTTGTTAAAACATCTGTGTTGTTGAAGATGCACTGCTAACTTAACATTTGCTTTAATGGTTCCTGTTTTCCTTTTAGAGACAGTCCTAAGGCTGAGCCCACGACCCAAAACTCCTGCTTGTGAAATTCTCTGTGTACACACTCACAGCCTCAGGAACATCTCTGAAATGCTCAGGGACCCTTACTATTTCAGAATGCTCCAAACCAGCTTTTACACACTTCCTGTATCTAAAAGAGTATGAATCAAACTAGAGAGGAGGCTATGCCTGTGGATGTATCAGATACATGTAGGGAGTCTATTATGAGGCAGTCTATTCATTCCTGATAATTTTTTTTTCCTCAGAGCTTAATATGAATAGATATAAAATAGCCAGAACAAAAACTACAATCACAGTTTTGAATGCTGTGTGAGTCATAGCTTTCGAGACACTGTATTCTGGAGAAAAGAATAAAAAAATAAAAGTATTATAACCAAACAACTGTCATATTTGAAAAATTAATTCTAATGGAAAATACGTCCAAATCTTTTAACAGAATCTCTAGCCTCATCATGACAAAAATTCCTCCAAAAAATACTTCCACTAGGAATAATTCATCATTCACAACTCATATTACTGAGTTACTAAAGCCATTTTGTCCCGAGGATAAAGGTGAACATTTTTGGCCAATGCCTATGTTTAAATTTTCAGTACCCTCAAAGGCAAGTGATCCATAAAACCTTTAATTTACCCACAAATATCCACTAAAATCTGTTTTTTTAAATGTACAGAAACATACATGTCCATTTCCATCAAAACAGTGGCAATAATGCTGTATTTCCAAAGCTGTATTTCCAAATTGGGCTCATTCTCATGGGAAACTATGGAAGAAAAATGAAAATGGAAATGGTTCTCTTCTCCTCCTAGTCTGGTGTGACTCATATTTGAGTAAATGGGATTTTCTTGAAGTAACATTTCGCATATAAATCTTACACTGTCGGAGATCTTTCTTTGAACTCATGGAAAAACATCATCAGTCAATGTGAATAATTACTTCAAAATAGAAGAACACATTTTCAAACATGAAATAATATATGCACAAACCATCCTCATTTTTTCATATAACCTTCATAATAACATTTATAATGCAAAATAAAAATAGGCACATCTCTTCCACCTCTGCAGTGATTTTCACTAACATCAGTCTCTTTTATTTACAGCTGTATAGCAAAAAAAAAAAAAAATCTTAATTAGATAAGATTTCTAATTTACTTATACCAATTCATCTTTGAAAAACTCACCTGCATTCATCTTTCTTTCATTGTTCTTATATTCTCCCATCTTTCCTCATGGAAGAGCATCTGCTTCTCAGTTTATGCAGCCAATAGTTTGAACAAGTTTTTTCTTCTTTTCTCCTTCAGCCTTACCCTCAACAATAAGTTTTCAATGTAATTAGGTTCTCCTACGCCTGGAACAATTGTCCTCCTCCAAGTCATTTGCACATGAAGAGAATCACATCCAGATCCTACAAACATCCCACTGATTACATCTCAAAAATCCCCAAGATACTCAACTGTAATTTCTGGTAGCGATTGTATCAGAATACTTTCTCCTTGAGTTTTTCAGCAAGTAGTGGCACAAATATTACCACATATTCTAATTCTCACTTTGGCACTTTTATTTTTTCTGTGTTTTCAAACTTGTAAATATGTGAGAGAAAATATTTGCCATTTCAGTTTGGTATTTTACTTCTGTCAGAAGGATATTTTGTTGTAATAATATTACATGTTAACTTAAAGCAAATCAAAACTAAAATTAAGAAACATCTTGGTCTTACTCTCTATATGGCCACTCTCAGGAGCATATTGTGACAGAGAAAACAATGGTACATTGGGAACAGACCGGCAGACACAGAAACACAGGCAGGCTACTTTGCCATAAAAAGGGATTTGGCTAATGTTGAGAGACAGATAAAATTTAAATGAAGAAACTAAAGTGAAGTGCAATGATCACCAAATGTTTTAAATGTGAATAGACCTTAATATGTAGTTATTGTTTTAATTGTACTTAAAGAAACTGCATAACCCTACTGTCAGCACAATCTCTTCCTCTTGTATAACACTGATGTTTGCAAATTCTCTTTCAAGTTCCCTTCTGATGGCAGGATATCCAGGAATATGCCACAAAAATAAAAAGAAAATAATAATAGACAAAAAAAACTCTTTTAATTTTTTAGGAGGAACTTCTAGGAAGTGAATTAGCCAAACTCAGGCCTTCTCTGCTGTTTTGTTTTTTTTGTGTTGTTTTGTTTTTAATAACAACTGAATACTATTACATGTAATAAAAGTATTTGAAGCTTACCTAGAAAAATAGGCCAAATAGTCATTCTGTAGAACAGTACTAGCAGCAGGTTTCTGATTTCTGAATGTTGCAGTAGGAAACACACATTAGTACTTTTAGTAGCTCTGTAATTACGTTTGCCTAATAGTATTTCATCATGAGAAATGCTGAATTGTCTCCCAAATTTAATTGTATCATTGAAACACACTGAAGCTGATGTTCATAGCAGCACACAAGAAAAAGTCCTTCCTTACCTGATTGCCACAAAGTTTAAAAATAATGTTATTTGTCAATTACTGTATTTCTTGAAGGGCTCACGCTGTATTTTTCCTGGAAATATAAGAAAAACAAGTCATGAAGTAAGACTTTGATAACAAGTGGCTTTGATGTCTGCAATATTTTGGGACACCCTACACACTGGAAACACTGAAAAACCTCAAGGCAGGCATTGGTTTCCTCACAGCTTTAAAAGAAACAAGTCTCACCTGAGCTCTTTCTGCCTCTGAGTTTAGGTGTTATAGGAACTCAGCTGTACTGAGTTGCAGCACCCTCAGAAGCAGCTTGCTCCCATTCTCATACCAACAAGCTTTGTCATTCTCTGATGTCATCTTCTGAACTCAAACATACACTCAAAAACCAAAGTGGGGTACAGGTCACTCTCCAGCGTGGTACCCAAAGGGGAGTGCAAGTGGCACAGCAGTCACTTGTATGGCTCGCTGCATTACCACTGCACTCACAGCTGTGTGTGGTGCTAACTGCTGCAAATCATTTCACAGCCCACAGATGTTTCCAGGTAGCTTTTCCTTGCTCAGTTCTGCAGCTGTACACCTTAGCCTCCAGTAGCCACTTGAAAAAAAACATCAAATTGCTAGTGTGAATGTGTGTCTATATGTATATACAGGTACATACACTTGCAATTATTTTTAAGCAATAGGAAAGCCTGTGCGATTTGAAATCACGGCTGAGGCCCTTCTTTTTCAGTCCTTTCTACTCTTAACACTTTGCCAGGGCTATTTCCACTCCCTCCTAGCAAGACTTGAGCGCCCTTGTTTACAGCTATAAAGCTCTGCAACCAAAGGTTTCAATTTAGGAGGGAGTAAAGCATCTCCCTTTACTGCCTCAAGAGAGCCAAGCATCCTGCCAGTGCAGCACTCCAATTTATCACCAGGAGCAGATGAGGTGGACTGGGAATTAGACCCACTTAACAATTGGTCTACGCACTACTCTATGTCATTTCTATATGAGGCCACAGGAGGTTTACAGCTTATTCAGAAGGGCAATTGTTTCTGTACCACTGCAAGATACTGAGTACAAATCAAAACAGACAGCTGTCTCACAGTGAAGACTGGTCCTTTTTTCATTCTCTGTTATTTGTTTAAACAACAAAACAATAATTTGTTTATTGGAACCTCTCCTGTGCTTATGTGGCGAACATCTGTCTTAGGACATCAGTTTGTGTGTACTTACAGAGACTCATCAGATTTTCACTAGACATGAAAAGCAGAGAGCTTATTTCAAAACAAGAATGATCTGTTAAAAAAATAAATAAATAAAACCATGAAATATTGTTTCCTTTATAGCTGATACAGACTGTGAGTGCAGTTGACAAAGATGAACCTCCTCGAGGACACAGATTTTTCTTTGAGTTAGTGCCAGAATTTGCTGTTCATCCAAACTTCTCAATTGTAGACAACAAAGGTAACTGCTGATCAGTGCGAGCCCCCCCAGACCCCTGCCCTAGTAGCATCCTATATTCATCCTGGAATAATTATTTATTCTGCTTTTTCATTCTAGACAACACAGCAGGAATTATAACTAGAAGAAGTGGATACAGCCGAAGTAAGACAAGTACCTATCTCCTGCCAATCATAATATTTGACAATGACTACCCGGTCCAGAGCAGCACTGGCACGCTGACCATCCAAGTCTGTGCCTGTGACAGCCGGGGGAACATGCAGTCCTGCAACACAGAGGCCCTGCTCCTCCCTGCTGGCCTCAGCACAGGGGCACTGGTTGCCATTCTCCTCTGCATCATCATCCTGCTGGGTACGTTCCTGTGGTGAGACGCATGATTGATAAGATAGAGGACTGCTTGCTTCTAGACCCCTAACAATCTTCAAACTCTTATTCATATGACATCACAGAGCAATATTTCATAACTAATGCAATTTTTTTTTCCTTTGTAAGGAGTCTTTTCTAAGATGGAAAAAGAGGTGGGAGGGGAAAGAGAGCAACTGTGGGCTCTTTGTCATCATTACTATTCATAAGAATGTGTAAAAAGAAAAAAGGATGAGTCTATCAGTGTTATTTAGGTGAATTAAATTTAAAAATCTAGGTTCAATTTTAGATGCCATGCTCATCTGGGCAATGTTTTACATCATAAACATATCGTCATTTAAATCCAGGACTTTGAAAGTCATCTTCCTTAATATGAGTAATATATTTCTCCATGATTAGAAAAATATCAGTTATACTAGCTATTTAATAATGAATAATCTGTAATTTTTATACTCAGGAAGTGTTTGTCTCAAAAGCATAGAAAATAAATGTTCAATTACTTGCAAGTTGTACTGACTACAGCTGATTAAAGTTTGATCATAGAAGTTAGATGGGTGGCTGGAGAGGGGAAGCATTTGAAAAATGAGGGGATATCTGAAGGAACTAGAAAAAATGCCGGCTCAAAGCATGTTTTTAAGAGCATAAAACCTGCAACTTGTATGTTTTGCTTATCAGAGAAGTCCCTCCTTAAAAGGACCATCGTCTCTGCTTACCAGTCACACTCTGTGGTAGACCTCTTTTGATTCTTACCTGTCTTAGCCAACACAGCTTGCCAAATAGGAAGTGATAAGTTTACAGGTGTCAGTTTACATAACTCTGTCAGTACTGAGATTACTAACAAGATCAAGTGTATTCAGCCTTCCTCCATTAAAAATTCAGAGGACAGGTGTTGTTAGGAGAGGGTGAATATTTGGGAACGATATCTGGGAAGGGAGAAATCTTGCACTCTGATGAGACAATTGTTCACACTGCTCAAGTCTGAGCATCACTGCTGTCTTTGTTTCAGCCTGAGACAACTTTGCTTCCCCAGGACATTGCGCAAGTATAGTTTGAGCAGCAGAACTTGCAGGGCACAACTGCCAGCAAACAATTATGGTTCAAGCTCTGTCACATTTGGCTCTCCATCCTGCAGCTTTCTTAACACCATCTCTGTGGGCTCTGCATCTTCAAAGACCCCTCTCGTGTGATGACACAGACCATGAAGTATACACCACAAAACACATACTTTTACTCTCTCACTGTGAGAACATGACTCGGATGGGCTGCAGCGTTTCAGTACAGAAACATTGAACTGAAAAAAAAAATCAAAATCATAATAGTTCCTTAGGACCACAGCAATACCACATGAGGGAGAACAGCCTCAGGGACCACCACTGTGAAACACAAGTGTGACTAATTTGCATCTCATGGACCCAGGTTCAGAGACCCTGCTCTACTCTATAGAGCAGGGTCTATTGAGCACCCTCAGACACAGGGTCTGCAGACATAGCTGAAGCCAGAGTAGCACAAGGCTGAAATGCAGCTAAATAAATCTTTTAGCTTGCAGTTGGTGTGGTTCTTGACACTTTGTTTAGTAGCCGTTTAGCAAGGAGGAGTGTGCTAAGACAGACTAGTGTGACCATGCCCAGAACAGGAGAGATATTAAGTACCCAGCTATGAGACATTTCTTCATAATAACCTTTTAGTGATCTGCCCTCACAGCTGCCCCTACTGTTTTATATGAAGTTACTACATTTACAAGTGAACTATTCTTTGTCTAGTACTAGAAAAAACTTGGATGTTTCCTGTACACACACAAAATCACAAACAGAACAGACTTTACATTCACAGCACTGTACTGTTACATGGAAGATCTTTGTTCCGCTCTCTGCCCTCAGTATGTTCATTCTTTTTATTCACCAGCACTCAAATCATTTAGAATAAAAAACATTGCTCCTAAGGCTCAACACACTGCTCTAATGCCTTTAACTGTGGCTTAGCATCCATTGTTACGCCTCATTGACAGATGATCTCGTTGGCCTTTCCTCTTTGCTTCAGATACTGGAGCAAGAGTCAGATTTTTAAATGCATTTAAGCATTGAATTTCTACTGAAATCAATAGCATTTAACCAGCGGAATGCATTTGCAAAGCTTAGCTTTAGTTTCTCATCTCCGTCTGTAGAGGTTTAGCTTAGTGCCAATTCTTACCTCTCCAAAAGGAAGAGTTATTCAACCAGCATTTCTTAAACTACAGAGATCATGCTTTTAAGAAGAAACAGTAACAGAGATCAGATTTCAGTTCCTGTAGTCAACAAAGCCAAAAACAGTTTTGTCAATAATATTGATAGCTGAAGGTTCTCAGGTTCTTACTTTCAGAAGGACCTGCAGATCCCATTTTCAATAGTGAAGTAGGTACTTAGCAACACCTAAACCACCAGCTTTCAAGAGGGTAGATTACTTTTGCTTGGGAGATTCAGCTACTTTTGTTTAAATTACCCTTAGTGACTGCGAGGAAGGCAGTACTTCACAGAAGTAAATTTGAAGTCAAATACTAGCAAGATTAGTATTTTTAAGACATCCTCTGCTTTTCAACTTCAGCTTAATAGTAACATGCGTATATTTATCAAATATATAATGTTTTAATCATTGCTCCCATAGGTTTAAAAAAACATATTTTTGGCAGTTACAAAAGTGTTAATATTTTTCAATATTAGTTTTGGCTTTTACCAACTAAAAATCTTATAGCAGTCTTAAAACATTTCAAGAATAGATAAAGCAAAATACTTGCTCATTTATTTCACATCTAACTCCCCATTTCTTCATCTTTTGTTTCTTTTTCAGTGTTAGTTGTCTTGTTTGCAGCCCTCAAGAGACAGAGGAAGAAAGAACCCTTGATCATCTCAAAGGATGATGTTCGAGACAACATCGTGACATACAATGATGAAGGGGGTGGGGAAGAAGACACACAGGCTTTTGACATTGGCACACTGAGAAATCCAGAAGCGAGGGAGGAAAGTAAGATGAGAAGAGATGTCTTACCAGAAACTATATTTCAGATAAGACGGACTGCACCCCTTTGGGAAAATATTGATGTCCAAGATTTTATTCATCGAAGGCTAAAGGAAAATGACTCAGACCCAGCTGCCCCTCCTTATGATTCACTAGCAACATATGCTTATGAAGGAAATGATTCCATCGCAAATTCACTGAGTAGCCTGGAATCACTTACCACAGATGGCAACCAAGATTATGATTATCTCAGTGACTGGGGGCCTCGATTTAAAAAACTAGCAGATATGTATGGTGGAAATGATAGTGATCGAGACTGAGAAAGTAATCTGTGACCTGGTCAGTGTTAGTGGAATTCATGTCAATGTTACTAGATAAAGTGGCCTACTCTCTCTTATTGGGATTTTTTTTACAAAAGATAGATGTTGTTTTAGTAGGGGTTTGCTTAATCAGTAAGTCAATGTGAATGATTACGAATTATTTAGATTTTAAAAAGAAATCTATAATTCACTCTCTGCCTAGAAACCTCTGACAAAAGGTTTTCATTTACAATGAAAACACAATAGAAGGCTTTTTGTGCCTTTAATGATGAGAAGGAAACTTAATTTTTTTAAATTACTTTGCTTTACCTTTCCTACTACCTGGGACATTGTGTACCCACATTGTAACATAATCTCTGAAGTATAGTTACAAAAAAAAATATTACTGCTGTAATTATTGAGTTAAAGAATGTCTGTGTGTCGATTCATCATATTT
>VXAV01001443.1:39914-60353 GCA_013399715.1 Alectura lathami | reverse complement strand
CCCCCCCCCCCCCCCCCCCGCCTCGCCTTTTTCTTTTCCCCAAGTAGGAGGCACAAGAAGTCGAGAACAGAGTTAGGCAGAAAGAAGTGCAAAGTGCAGGGATGCCACATGCTGCTCCATCCACCTGGTCCTCCCTTATGCCCATAATGAATCTGAAGGTGGAAAGGCTTGGGAAAGAAAAAGCATAGAGCTGATCAGGGCTGCAGGGAAAGGCTGGTGAGATGGTGGATGGCTTTGGTCCCAGAGAGGCTCTGGGCTCGTGGCTTTGCTGCTCATGGCTGCAGCAACCAGCCCTAGGGCAGCACAGAATTACAGAATTTTATTTTTTTTTTTTTCGGTCCTTCCTTTCTCAAACTTCAGCACCAGGCTCAGCCAGGTGAGGCTGCCCCGCACAGCGGCCATGCAGAGCCCACGCAGCAAGGTTGCGCAGAGGGCAAGCCACCGCCTTGGGAAATGGCTGTGCGCAAGTCAGCGTGCTAGCCCCCATCCCTCAGGGGAGGCGATGGAAGGTTTTTAAATGACAAGCACTCCAACTCCCTAAGGATAATAAACACAGGGCTTACAGAAACAACAGAAACATTAACTGGCTTGGCCTTAAATCAAAAAACTGTTTGAGTGATTCTTGAGAAAGAAAATGAAAGAATGCATTTCAGCTGTAAAGTCCCTTCCTCCCCCCACAACAGAAGCCTGTTTTAATTTCCTAAGAATAAAGAAATGAAGATGTCCAGGGGGTGGACGGGGCCAGAGTCACGCAGATGAGCCCCAGCGCTGCTCTCACCCCGTCCCAGTGGGACCTTCCCAGAAGGCAGAGGAGGGGAATGATGGAGCAAATAGTGGAGGACAGGGAAGGGAAGAGGCTGAACTTTGGGAACAGGAGATCCCAGTAACTGCAGCTGTGGGCTTACCTGAAGCTCCTAAGAGACAAGGGCCATACCCCAGCGATGAAAGCACACCTTGCAGTGCACTAGAAATCCCCAAGGAAGTCCGTGCATGGGAAGGGTTGGTATCAAGGGAGGAGCAGCTGCTCCCACCGTGGATTAGAGGTGCAGCCCCAGCAAGCACGCATTTCAGCACTTGCTTTGCAGGGCTCTGGTGCTCCCAAAGCACCCATGCAAAGACTGACTTCCCTTTCTCTTCTCTTCAGAAAGGCTTGGCCTGAGGCTTGTGTTGCTGTCACTGAGGGAAGGCAACGCCTGCAAGTAGGTCCCAGGCTCCCTTCCAAGACTAAAAGCGAGGAATCGCTTCTTCCCTTTATACGTTTCAAGTTACTGCTACCGAACCCCATGTGCTAACACACAGGGCTCACCTCCGGCTACCCCAGGGGAAAGCTCTCATGCAGCAGCCTCAGTGCTGTCGCTCTAATCTTGCCAAATAAAGCTCCTCCTTTCCCAGCTGAGCCCTGATTTCCCTACAACCACCCTGTACCCAAGACCTCCCTGTGACTGTGGCAAGACTCCCTCATGCTGCATCAACAACCCTGATGTCAGCAGAGCCACAGAGCCTCCCCTGGGGGAGGCACAGAAGTGAGAACAGTGACATACATTATACGTTAAAAACAAAAACTAACAGAAAACACACCAACACCACAACAGGGGGTCCCTCAGATCCTCTAAGCAGGAATTATGGCACATGAGATGGGGAAGGAACTAAGAAGAACTACAACTCTGTTTGATTAGGAAAAAAAAGATGTTCATCCTACTGTTCAAATCTCAGTCTTCTTAGGGAATCAAGGTATCTTTGCTGATGTTTTTCACTTCTCTAGGGAAGGGAATAGGAGGGGGAGAGAGAGAGATACAAAGGTAGGAGTGGAATAGGCTGGATGACACAGGAATATGGAACCCTGATGAAGTGAATTGATGGCAATGGAAACCCTCCTGCTTCAGCACAGCTGGCCTGATGTCAGGGTCATTCTTCGTTATGACAACATTCTCCTCCTCCACACGATCCTCACTTCTTAGCTTGGAAGATGAGCCAATATTTCCACTGTAAGGCTAACAGAGCACGTTCGTGTTTTTCTCCCTCTCCCCACCACAGCCCGGGCTCTGGGCACCCTGTCAAGTCATCTGCTAAGGAAGGGTGTTAAGGGTGGAAACGCCAGTCTGCCTCCTCAGTGAGCTGAATAAACCCACTACAGCAACAGGCCAGGTCTTGGTTACCCATCGGTGGCAAACTCTGCGTGGACAGTGGCCCGCCAGCTGCAAGTAGTGTCATTCCACATCCCCTCTACTCTGCATAGTCTCATCTGCACAGCCCAGGCTGCAAGCATGGGCTGCACATCCTCTCTGGATTGCGTGATTGTCTCAGAACAGTCTTCTGGCCCCAGGGAGAGTCTATCCACAGCTCCTTTCTCCACAAGCTCCCAGTGGGTCCCATGCCTTGGCATGCATTGTGTTTCCCCACAACACCCATCGCTGACTCAGAGCTTTGCCCTTCTCCTCTTGTTTCCCCCATGGCAAGAAGGAATAGCGAGCACATGTAAACAGCAGCCCTGCAACAGGCACAGCCCACAGGGTTGCAGAGGCAGCCAGAGAGGCATGCAACAGTTCCACATGTCACACGCTACTGTGCGGAGCCAATGTTCTCCCCTATGCATTCCCCAAAATGTCATCCATGACGAGACAGATCACAGCTTATGGATCCCACCATTTCCTGAAAACACACACCACCCATGCCCAGCTATGTCCCCTTCCCTCCCAAAACTGGCAACAAACACCCACGTGCATACCAAAACCATGCATGTTAGCACTCATGCACATAGGAAACCATGCACTTGTAAACATACACTCCCACCATCTGATTTAGTCCCCTGCAGCTTATCCCAAACCCAAAAGAAGCAAGCGCTGCAGGGAAGACGCTTCAGCTCCTGTGGAGCAAGCCAGTGCAGTGTTGTGAGGACAGGGGTGAAAAAGGAGCAAAAAAAAAAAAAAATATTAATAATAATAAAAATCAGCTTTCTCCTCTGCTTCCCAACTGTCTGCTCCAGGACTGGCAGAGCATCAGGCCAAGACACGGCCCAGGACAGGTGTATTACATTTGTGGGAGGAGGTGGTGTGCTGGGGAGCAAAGGATTTACCTTCCCCAAAATACTTCGAACACAGAGGTATACAAAAAAAAATAAATGCATACTGAGATGCTTTTGCACATTCACTCACCCAAAAAATGCCTGTGACACACATCTGCACACGTGATCACTCACATCAGTTTGTGCCTGCCGACTCACACGCTCACTGAACAACAGTTCAGGCTCACATCTGTGCTTGCTCCGATCCACGACAGACGAGGGTGGATGGCAACAGCTGCCCTCTTTCCTCAGGGGACCCTCCCAGCCTCCCCTGGAGGAAAACCCACCAGCTGGACGCAGAGATTCCCTCTAGCCAGCAGAAAGTTTCAGGTGATTCAGGGAAGTCCTTTTGCTACTGACATAGATCTTGCACCTCTCCCCTCCTCCTGCCCAGGTCTCCCTTCAGCTGGCTGAGGAATTTGTGTACCCAGGCATCACCCTGGGAAGAAGAGAAGGGAGGGCAGACAGAGACCATGGAGAAATGGCACACCCCGCCTGGAATCAACGAAAACAAAAAAGAAAGGAACAGACAAAAACACCCGACTCTTTCCCTTTGTTGTGAAGTTCTGATTTCCCACACAAGTCCCAGTGGTCTCACCCAGCCCCCTCTGCTTTTCGGTAGGGGTTCTCCAGCAAGTAGTGGAACTGCTGGTAGTTCTTGAGCAGATACTTCGGAGCGTACATGTGCTCCTTGGGGTCAGCAGGGGGATACTCCTGCGTAGTACCATCAAACCAGCCACCAGTCCGGATCAGTTCCCGGATATAGTTGAGGTCTCGTTTGTCCTCGTAATCACCCCAGCGGGGGAAGTCCCCATTCTGGGCCGACACCAGTTTGAAGTAGATCCCCTCTGGGGTGAAACACCAGGAGCAGTGCCAGCCAGCAAAGTGGAGGGGGCTGCCCAGCGACCACTGCACCAGGATGTGCCCCGTGCTGTTCTCGTACTGCCGAAAGCCAGGCATGGTGTAGTACTCACGGCGTCGCAGACGGATCCCATCGGTGGCGTAGACAGCTTGGAGCATCCCCATAGTGCAGCCTGAGACCACCTCCAAGGTGCCCGGTTGCTTCCAGAAGAAGCCGTAGAGCGACTTGCGCATGTGAAAGGCAAAGGGCTCCGTCCAGCCATCGTAGAGCTTGAGGAAGAGGACGCCGTCGCGGGCCGGGATCTCGTCGGCATCATCGATGATGAAGACGTCATCCGGGCGCAGGTTGCGCAGGCGAGAGATGCCGTCCCGGGTGAGAAAGGTGCGCAGGTAATCGTCAGCAATCCAGCCGTCCTGGCGGCCGCCGGCAGGGAAGTGGTCCAGGAAGACGTAGAGCACCTTGTGGCGGATGTACTCATAGGAGCCGTTGAGGAGCATCTCGCGGAACTTGAGGGGCCGGGGGTCTCCGTAGGCCGTGAAGTTTGACTCGCACACTACAAAGACGTCCACCACGTCTCCCAGCTCATGGAAGCGGACATCCAGCAGGTCAAACTCGTGGTTGATGTTGATAGCGTTGATGACCCGCCGGGGGATCTCCCGTGGCACCAGGCGGTCCTTGGTGGGCAGGTTGGAGTACTGGACCACGGTGGGGACCCCGCAGCTGGGGCCGTGCCAGCCTGGCAAGCACACGCACTCCACCCACTTGCGCCGCTTGGTCCCACTGGCGCTCAGCGGCTTGCGAGCGGGCCGCCCCGAGGCTGCGCCATCTGCATGCTCCTCCGGCCGTCCTCCTGCAGGTGGCTTCTCCAGCACCTTGGTGCCCGGTTTAAAGCAGACACCGCCGGCTTTGGTACGGACAAAGTATTCTGTCGTGTCTTCTGGCAGCACAAACTCGACTTTGTGCAGCTCTTCGCTGGCTCTGCTGGGAGGCAGGGGCTGGAGCAAGGGTGAGTGGGAGTACAGGGGTGTGCGGAGGAACTCTGCACCTCCCGGCTCAGGGCTAACCTGTGGCGTGACGGGGGCATTGTTCCAGAAGAAGCTGGAGACGAGGTTGGGACTAAGCGAAGCCAGGTCCCGGGGGAAGGTGACATAGGAAAGGGCCTTCAGGAAGTGCAAGAAGGAGATGAGGCAGAGACCGGCCATGCAGAGAGTCAGAAAGAGCTTATGGCGTCTCATCTTCATCCTGTGGAAAACCCATGAAAAGGAAGGTCACGTTCAGAAGTTACCAGGGTGCAAAAAGCTTACCGTTGGTAGGAAGACAGGTTGGAGATGCCCCAAAGCAGTTCCAAATTCAGCATACATCTTCAAAAACTTGAATCCAAAACAACCGCCCCCCACCCTCTGCCATCTTCAGAGGGTCTGTTGCTTTGGCTGGGTTACAGCAAGCTGAACCTCTTCTAGATCAGTTACAGTCTTATAATCTCACAAAGACAGGAAAAGTGCTGGTGACAGGGTAGAACGAAAGAAAATCAAGAATAACAGGAATTCACAATCCAGTGAACTCAGAGTCGGGGAAGATGAAGAGAGAAAAGGAGAGCAAGAGGGATGAGAGGGAGTGGAGGGTATGCAGCTGAAAGCCAACCAGCATAAGAAAGGCAGAATTAGACTGAGATCGTTAGCCAGGCTGCCAGCACTAGGAAAACTCCTACACTCCCCAGATCTTTCCAATGTTTGCTCACAACGCACACCTTAAAACCCCCGTGTTCCTAGGGAATGCTAGCCAAATCTGTATGGGGAACGGAAAAAAATAAAGATTGTTGCTTTTATTCTCCTCCCATCCTTCTCAAGTCCACTACATCTCCAGCTGTCTCCCTTTTCATTTTGTGTGGACCAGATGCTGAGGGGTTTTGCATCTGGATCAAGGCGGCTATAAAAAAAAAAAAAACACCTAGCTGTCTCCGCTGGTAATGCGGTGCCGTCATGATGGATCCGCGTCAGGCCAGCAAGGAGCCAGCAGTGCTCAGCCCTTTCCTCCGAACAATAAGAAATACAGCCTTCATCCTCTCCCTACACCACCTCCCCTCCTCCAGCCCATGTCGGGAGCACAGAGCTGCTGTCAGGCAGAAAAATGATTGAAGACTACAATCTAGAAAAAGGAAGAGAAAAAAGAAAAAAAGGGGAAAAAAAAAAAGAAAAAACAACCTCACCCAACACTTCACCAAGGAGAACAAGAAAAAGCGGATGCATTCTGCTGTTCAGGGAAGGAAAGGTTGAGGCAAACACAGGCAGGGGAACAAGGTGACCTAAATGCCCTTTGCAAGGTGGAGGCTGCCTCTCCCGCAAAAGCACAAAACCCTCCGTGACCAATAAACCCACCAGCTCGCTCCCGGCATGTGTACTCCTCAATGGCGGCTCCCCACCATGGTGCTGCGCCCGCACGTGTGCCTCAGCACCTCCTCCCTGGGCCAAAGGTCCCCACGACAGGCATGTCACATCCTGGGGCATCACTCTTAAACCCTGAACGGCACCCAGAGGCGGACCAAGCCCTCAGCCCTGTGCTAGGGTGCTCTCCTTCCCCACCCTGGCACTCCCCATGGCCCACGTGTCTCCTGGGTGGGAGCAGAGGGGAGAAGTGCCTGTCCCGCTCCCATTGCATGCAAGGGGAACGAGTGAAATACAACAAGGCACGTTTACTGATTAACTTGGGGAGAACTTAATGCTGAAGTGAAAAGCCATAAATTTAGACAGATGGCAACTGTTCAAAGGAAAGCATATCTGGCTCCCTACTGAAGGCTCTGACATGGACTTTGATAGAGGAGTTGTCCACATTCGTAACTTCAGCAGGAAGCATTTCTAGATGCTTTGTGGTTGACATTTTAGTGAGAAAAAGCCCCTCGCCAACGCCATCCTCTGTGCTCAGGCAGTGGCACGAGGACACCCACATGGATGGGGTTATTTCACTGCAAAAATGGAGACTGCAAGCCTGAAGCCAGTGGAAGAACTACACCATTGGCCTTTGATCTATTTCGACACAGCACAGTGGAGCGGCGGGGTCCTGGCCTCACGCACCTCAGAAAGCCATCTTGTCAGGCCTGGGCTGAGGAGAACACGGTGCCTCACCTCAGGGACCCTGCTGGGACAGGCCATCGCCTCCCGCACCTGCCCACTGCAGCCCGGCCACAGCCCAGCTCCTGGGAGACCACCTATGTGGTGGCCCAGCCATGGAGGGCCTGGCTGCTTCCTCGTTCAAAGCTGTAAGGGACCATCTTGTTTGTGCTGCCAGGCATTCTTCACGGGGGCAGAACAAGAGGCTGCGGAAACCCGAGAGCATCTTGTTGTGCCCTTGTTAATGTCTTTCTAGACCAGCGAGATCACTCACAGTGTCGAGGAGGAGCATCCAGCACCTCTTCCTTCCATGTCACCAGTTTTGCTCTGTCCCGAGGTATGAGAAAAAGAGAAGAGCACAAGGAAGCTGAGAGGACGACGTGAGCAGAGGCTGCTAGAAGATGTCCCCCCGGTATGTTAGGGCAGCTCTCTCCGATCAGGTGTCCTGCACCTTCTCCAAGGCATTACCTCCAGACATCAGGTCACTGAGGCAAGATGAAGGACTGCTCTGCTCCAGTAAGGCAGCCCTAGCGGCTGCCAGGTAGTGCTGGCTTCACTCCAGTTCCTGTGGGGACACACATGCACAGCAGCCAGCACCCTCTGGGCTGGCCCAGCACAGAGGACAAGTGCTGATGGAGTCGCACACAGCAGGTCCCCATCCTCTTCCCAGATGGCTGTGATGCTCCACATGCCATGGGAAATTCCCAGACAGAGGTTGCAGCTCCTGACATGCAACAAACTGCTTCACTTTCTGGGATCTGGTGTGCCATGTCAACATAGCAGGATGCACAGTTTTAGGAAGCAAAGCCTATTTTCCTCACTTGACATTTGCATACATCACTGCCCGTCAGGCTCAGCACACGGCTCTGCAGCTCTTCAGCCACTGGCGGAACACAGCCCCTGCACGGCTGCGCTGCCTCCCTGTTATTGCAGTCTGTGTCTGGGAGAGCCGGGCTGGTGCGCACAGCCCTCCCCTGCAGCCCTGCCAAAGCAAGCTGGCCCTGCAGTACCCTCTGCTGTTTCGCTGCCGACATTTCCCAGGAGGCAATTTTTATGCTCAGTTGCCTTTGTTAGGGAGTGGGCACATGAACCCACTTCCTATCCCCTCCTAAAAGGAGGGAAGCAAAGAATAAAGCTGTCTTCTCTTCAGAACCTCTTTCCGGGGAACCACGTTCATTCTCACATGCCGGGGATTTCTCTGCCAGGGAGTGGAGAGAGCTCAGCCACCCTTGGGTGGGCTGAGACGCTACAAGCCATCAGTCACGTATCCCTTCCCATATTGTCTGATCAGCACTGCAGTGAAAGATGTGCTTTTGAGCAGTGGCTAACTGGAGACAAAGGCTAGCAGGGGAGGAAAATGTTATTACCCACCTTCCCCATCCAGAACATTTATGTGGTTGAAATGAGCAAGGAGGTACCAGGCAGGGAGACATCTCAGCTTGTCATAAGAAACCCCAGCTGCTCTGCCACAAAGCAGCCATTAGTTACCAGGAACACAGAAAACAGCAAGACAAGATTTCCCTTATGACAACTGAGGGAGGAAGGGGAAAAAAGTGAAGTTGATCCCGGGAAGAGAGATCAAGAAGCTGTCAGGCGAAAAGCAACAGCAACAAAGGGGAAAAAAAAAAAAAAAAAAACACAATCTTTAATGCTCAAGTAGACAAAAAAAAAAAACAAGGAGGGGCATGGACAGTCAGCTCCTTTAAAACAAAGCTCTTGAGGGAACGTGCAGTTATAAACAACTTCAGCAACATTCAGTCCTAGCAAGAGAAATTGAAAGCTTCTCTTTGCAGGGGACTATCTTGATATTTCCCTGCTTGATGAAGATATGTCTCTGCCATGCAAGGCTTTCAGAGAAGGAGGAAAGCTAGAAGTGGTGCGCATGAGTTATCCCCAGGCACCTGTTACCATTTTACTTTGCCATTATATCAAGTGACCAGTTGATTTATGCCATCCTGAAATCATATCCTGATTTCAAGGAGCCAGAGAGAAAGATATGCACAGCTAAGAGCTGACAATTCATCAGTCCTAATGTTCTCTTCTGGAGGACACTGGCAAGAGGCCATGCAACAGGCCACTGGATGCACAACACGCCAGCCTCTGGCATGCTAGGACACAGGCCCTCTCCCGCGGTAACAGGGACAAGTCAGAGCAGAGCAGAAGCTTCTGGTTTTCACCCCAAAACAGATATGCTCACCTCCTCTACCTGAGATTATCCGTTAGCATCCACGCAGTTTCATGTTGGCCCATCACTCAGACACTTCCACACAAAGCAACAATTCAGATTAGAATTGCTGCCACACAGCAGAATAAAATCCAGCACGACCTCCATGGGAAGGATGCTCCACTCTACACTGAGGGCCAAACTCTCTTTGCTCTGGCTAGAGACAAACACGATCAGGCCCCGCTCTTTGTCGGCGCTATGTCTACCTCCTCTTCCCAGGGCACAGGAATCATATTGTACACCAGGGTCACAGTACCTCAAGACACTCTAAAATCTCAAATTACTTTTGATCTGCAAATATCCACAGAAGTAAGAAACTGCATAAACCGCAATTTGTTTACAACAGAAACGTAACAAGCTCAAGGACAGCAGGACTGTACTTTGCTTAAGGATAAGGAGAGATTATCCTACAAAGCTGGACAGCAGGGAAAGTGGAGAGAAGCGGGATGTACCAGAAGGTAGGCAGGGCTCAGCATTTCTCTCACGTGAAGGATGCCGCAGCATTATCAGGGATTGCAAGCTATGAGGATGTTAGCAGGAAGTTCTGGCCAGGTCACGGTACGAGGCGGTTTGAACACCGGCAGGCCCGTATCGACTTCCACCCACATTTCAGGAATGGAACTCAACATTCTTCCTCTACCTTCGCTACGAGCCACTGCCCACAGCACTAATGCAGAACAGCCATACCTCACGCAATGCATTTCCTTTGCAGCTTTGAGGCAACTGACCACAAGGTGCCACTGACTCACTGCCAGCACAACCAGCTGGAGCAAGCCACCCAGCACAGCCACCCTTCAGGTAAGGTCAGGCAAAGGGAGAAGTAGGCTCCATCTTAAGCATCTTTTTCCCCTTTCAACAAGGAGGCGAGCAGAAACGTGAGGTGACTGCTCTCAGCTCGTGTGACCACAGCAGTTGACTTCCAGAGCTGCCATCCACTCACCAGTAGGTGCCATTAAGCCAGAAATAAAGCTGGATGAAGACAGACTAACGGGTGAATCTACACCAGGCCGAGGTACGGCTGCCCAGAGCACAACGGAGAAACCAAGACATTGCCTTCCCTTTCCCACCGAAGGGAAATGCATGCCATACATCACATCAGCCACAAGCACCAGGTTTGTGTGCAAGGCCTAGCAATGCCTCAGCTAACTAGTAGCACCTGTGGTCAAAAAGAAAAAAAAAAAAAGTGTCTCCTCTCCTATGCACTCCTGTAGAAAATGCTCCAAGCTAGCAGCTATGATCTGCTGCACACAGAAATTAAGATGGACACACGGCAGAAGCCCCAGCTTTAAGTATCAGTGCTGCCCTCCTCTTCCTCTCCCAGAGGCACAGCACCTTTGGACTCCACACCACCCAAGGACTTTGACTGTTCTCTCATGTCTTGCTCCGTCTTTGGTGGACTAAGCCTTGCTATTTCAGATGCCACATCTCCAGCCACAGCAAGACAGCTCCATGCTCTGCAACAACGCAGCTCTCAGCACAGAGCACGTGGGACCTGGAGATGAAGTGGTCCTTGTTGACAGTGTTCTGTCTCAAGACTGATATTCCAGAAGACACCAGAATAAACCAACGTCTGAACACCTTCAGAGTCCATTTTAAAACCCTTCACTCGAACAGATTGTTCTTACTGTAACTACCATAATACTAATAGCAGCGTAATTATGTAATTCTCCAGCCCCCGGTTTAAAAGAAGATCTGCTCTGAGAGGACTAGCAAACTCTACTGAAATCCAATAACGGCCTATGAGACACCGATTTAATTTTATCCAAGAAGTACTTGGACATCACAAGGGTATACTACCGCACGCTAAAGAAAACTTCAAGCTGGATTTTTAACTCCACTGAGATCTAACAAAGAGTCTTCTTAGTATCCTTCAGCTGTAGTAGGCTCCCTTGAAACTCATCTTCTCTCCCTAACCAAAGCCAGCCCCTCCACAAGAATTTCCATGAGTCTAGGGATGCCTCGGCACACTCTGATCCTTTAGATGCTCTCAGGAACCCAAATTCTGATTTCTTACCTCCAGACGGCTAAGCACCCTTTCCACTAAAGGAAAAACAGCACTTCTCCTGTCCCCTTCTCGCCTTCACTTACATCTGATATCCTGGAAGGACTCTTCCTCAGCCCTCTTACAGCCTCCTCAAAACATCCAGCTTCCCGAAGACTGCTGCGATGGCTCTGGAGGTTGCATCACCTCTTGGCCCCAAGACTGGGTCTTAGGGCATGAGGGGGTGAGCTGCGGTGTTGCTCGCTGCACACACACACTCACATACATGGACACACGCTCCCCCAAGGATGCATGGCCTTTCTCCTGCCGAACACAGTACTACTGCTGCTCGCTGCTTCAAGCGTGCAGTGGTTACAGGAATGCAAAATGGTGTTTGCTAGTTCTGTTGCTTTTTGACTTTGGGGTCTTACAGGGAAGGAATGCTCCATCACGAGACGAGGAATCCAAATGGAAATAGGGACGAGACTACACAAAAGCAACTTATGTCCTCAGACAGGCCATGGGATAAGCAAAGAGGTAAGGGAGAACTCCCAGCTAGTCTCGGTGTCTTGCAGAGAGGGACAGGACACAGACGCTTTGAGGATAAAAGAAAATCAAGCTTTCAGAGACCAAGCGGTGCATGTGGAAGCACAGGTGGTGGTTTCATACGTTCTCTCCCCTCATTCACCACCTTCACAACTCACCACCTCTCAGCTGTCGGAACAATTGTATGAAAGTTCACACTGGAAACCCAAATCAGCAGCTAATCTGAGTTAAAAATAAACTCGAGGAGAAGTGCCTAGGGATGGGAACAAGCAGTTGACCAGCAGAAACTTCCTAGGTGACTTCAGCAGTTCCCTTCTCACCAAAACCGGTGCACCATGCAGTTCCATCCTCAGACACAGGATGGTTCATCAAACCCAGTATCCAGTGAGGCTCCCATTCAACTGCTGCGAGCTATCCAACTTCTCCTGGCAGCATCAGGGAAGAGGAACATCTCAAGGAGCGATCTGGAAGCAGCAGCAGCGGAGAAGTGCTTTCAAAGCAGACACTGGCAGGCAGTCCACATATGCTGAGCAAGCGGAGTGCATGTCAAGAATCCTGAGAACTGCACCAGAGTGAGCAGCCAAGACTAAACACAGAGCTGAGGGCGAGGGCACAAGGCAGACATGCACCAGACCATGCGCATAAGCCCTGAGCATGCGAGCAAAGGAAAGCAGGCGAGCTCCCTGGAACTGGGTGACAGCCCGAGGAACAGGGAGGTGCAGGTTGAGCGGACCAGAGGAAGGTGAGGCGGATGTCCTGCGGGCCAGAGATACACAACTGAAGCAGGCATCATGCGCTTCTTGCTTTGTTCCACGGTGGAGGGCAGTATACACAGACCCACGCCGGCAGGCAGAAACCACGTTGCCCTCGGCTATTTTTGAGGCAGGTGGTGGTTGTTTGCGCAACTCCGGAATAAAAGCTCCCCAAGTCAGATCGAAGAGGGGAGTAATTTAACCCCAGAAAGATAATAAAAAAAGAGAGGCCATGGAGCAGCGGCAGGATCCTGGCGGCCACGGAGAAGAGCTGGCCCTCCATCCCCGCCCTCCTTCCTCCCCCATCCGTCACCCACCACTTGGGGTTTGGCAGTGCGCTCACTTTCCCACAGTAGCCGATCTATTACTGTTTGGAAGAGCGTTCCCAGCCCCTTCCTTCCCCTCCTTTCAGGCCACAGGGGTCCTGCTTGGCAGCCCCCAGATCCCCCTCTTCTCTGAATGCCTGGTGACCGGCCAATCCCCTGCAAAGAGCATTAACCCCTCTTCACCAGGAACAGCCGGAGAAACCTGACTCCGTGNCCCCAAACACACACCTCTCTCCCTTCCCCTCTCCTTTTATTTCTCAAAAACCAACTCCAGCCCTCAGAGCGCTGCATCTTCCCGAGAATGTTACATGAACCCATGGGAATTTTTCTTGGACCAAGAACAGACCCTTATTTATTTGTCTCTTCTGCCTTTGTTCTTCATTTCCTCTTTCAAGACTTAGGCAAGACCTCGACACAGTGCCGCCTGGATCCCCCGCTGCCACTTCACTTTGTTATTATTTTGGGAAGGAAAGCGCCGATAGGCGGACAGCTCTTCAATGCCTTGCCCCGAGGCAGGAGTGAAGCAGCCCAGACACCCTCCTCTGGGGTGGACAAAGGGCACGGGGCTCTGCAGAGCACCTCAGGCTCCGGCATGCGGAGACAACCCCCTGCTCATGTAATCCTTCTGATTGCAGCACCGCGGCCCCTCGGATTAAATCCACACGAATCAGATCGTCGGTAACAGCTCTATGCCGGTAACAGGCATATGGCACCATGAAAAGGGGCAGTTTCCCAGAATGAAATCAAAAGCCTCCTAATGCACTTAACTCAGGGTCACATAAATCTCTCTTTTGCCTCCCACAGACGGCTGGATCTTGTTTACAGGCATTGCAGCAGGCCTGGGTCTCCACAATATGTTTACTTCTTCTGTACAAACACTCCCTTTCACAAAGCAAAGCAATACCCTGATCTCCAGATTAAGCTGAGCAGAGAGGGCTGCGAGCAGGTCTGTGGAGACAGGGGTAGAGCTTGTCTTCAGCAGTGAAATCAGATCCCATCCCGGACATCACACAGGCTTGGGTACCACTTCTCTTCCCACTCTTCCCTAAGACTGCCTTATTTCTTGGGGAAGGATGAGGAGGAATGTGCATTTAGCCAGCTGCCAGCTTCCCTGACAGGAGGCAGAGCCATATTTGTACAGCTGAAAAGAAAAAAAAAAAAGCAAGGGTTTTGTCTCAGTCTCAGACCTAGGCCAGGGCCAGGTGGGACAGCACAGCTTGCCCAGGGGACCCCTGGAGATGATCTGGCCAACTCCTCCCAAATGCAAAAGCCACAAACCGACACCGTGCAGATAAAAACAGGGAAGCTGAGCGTTTCAGTTCAACAGAAGGACAGACAGTGCGGTTTACTGCCACAGCCTCTTGAGTACAGACCAAGTTCCTCTCCCTCCCCTTTCAGGTCTTCAGTGACACAAACATTTATCTTGAGTTCTGTTTCTGAGAAACCAGCTGCCCAGCCACGCCAGAAAGGAAGGAGACAAGGAAGGCACTAAAATCTAGTATGTAAACACCTCATGAGAGTCAGCAGCGAACAGAAAGGCTGCGCAATGCAGAGGGGACCACGGCCACGTCTCAGGCACCAGGACCACCTGAGTGTGACAGCCAGCTGCGTGGCAGAGCAACCCGCAACCACAGGGCAGAGGGACAGGAGGGACGAAGCGCGCACAGTGCATGCAACAATTCATCTTCACAATGCTCCTCTGCTGCAAGAGCTTAAAAAAAAAAAAAAAAAAAAAAATTACCCCAAATCCCAGTCCTCCTTTGCCCTCAGCTGGGAGCTCTTCAGGGTTTAATAACCAAAAAGTGACCGGGACTTCAGCTGTGCTGTTTGTACGGGTTGAAAGACCCAGTGGTTGAGCAGCAAGTCCTGATGATCTCTTGTGAAATCCGATGGACTGCTAAAAAACACTTTGGCAGGATTAACATGGGCCTTCACAAAAGTGAAGTTCTCAAGCATCTGAACATTTTAGAGAGCAGCCCTGATGATCCCCAGCCCAGACCCACCGCACAGCCCTGTAATTGAGTCAGGGACCAGATCCAAGCACTAGGTTTGCTGTCTCCAGCTTTACATCATCTCTTTACCGCAAGGGCAGCACTCTTGTTCCCGGGAAGGCCAAGCCACAGAGATTCTCTGCAGTACTACACACCTGAACAAAGCAGAAAGCAAAACTGGATTTTTTTCAACAAGAGCATCTGCAGGGCAATTCAGCTGCATGAAGGCATATGCAGACAAACACGGGCAGAAAGGAAACCCACAGCACTTCCTCATCACTAAGTGATAGAACCTGGATGCCTGACAAACTCCCCTTCCCTCCCCCCAGCACTCACGGGAAGCAAGAAGACTCTGTTCCAGAGCACAACTGCACTATAAATAATTCAAGAGACTGCTAAATTATGCACAAGCAATCCCATCGTCCCCCTGGCCTGGCTGAAGGCAGGTGTGGTCAACCCTTGCTCCAAAAGTTGCTGCGAGATGGGGATTTCGAGGCCACAGAGGTTCTGTGCCAACAGCACATACGTGAGAACACAACGGCCACTTGCTTGCAGTCAGGCCTGCACCAAACAACGGCACGACAGGAGGTATTCGGGGACACTGGGCTGACGGGGAAACAGTCATTCCTTTGACCCACCTCTTCTCAGAGACCTCACATGGCCCCGGGAGAGAAGCAGGAGCTTGCGTTCCTGCCGGCCAGGCTGCACAGCAGCAGCTCGCTGCTGAGCTGCGGCCCAGCAGCACCGGCAACAGCGGAGAGAGGGCTGCTGGGGCAGGCGAAGAGGGAGCGAATACGCTCCGGAGGCAGCAAAGAGGAAACAGTTCTGCTAGCACAAATAATGCACAGGCAAGGCTGAGCTGAAAGCCAGAATCCTCCTCTGCTTTCCTGCCTCACTCTTTTTGCTTTTGGGAGGTATTGTGTGCCTGAAAATGGGGGCAATGAGGTCATTGGTAACTGCGTGCAGCTCATGCCGACCACCCTGTTCACCTGCGTTCGCTGCCTCGTGCTGCGAACACCACAGGCACAGGACTCCTGCATCCACAGCGCCAGCTGCTCCCAGCCCCTCCAAAGCCCCTACCTCTTCCAGCTCCCGCAGGCTCCAAGCTCTGCCCATGCCCAACGTGCTCGTTCTGCAGGCGCCTCTGTCCTCCTCTTTTCCCCTGGTGCACAGCTAGAAGCACCAGCGCCGGCAGATGAGGAACCGAAAGCCCTGCCATAGCCCTCCCTTTAGCCTCAGTGCAACCAGCTTAAAATCGCAGGGCTCCAGCTTACCTTCCCCCTTCCTTCTTAAAGGGCTCAGCATCAGGGAGAGAGGCTCCCGATCCTGCCTGCATGCCACACTGCCTCTCACTTTCTGTTCGGTTCCAGTACCCAAACGCCAGAACTTGGGATCCTAATGCAGATAAAGTCAGCACAGCAGATACCTGCGCTTAGATCACAGGTTTCACAGTTGCAGAAGATGTTATGCGGCGGGGATGATTTGCATTAGTTTCTTGGCATGCTTCAAACCCACTTGCTGAGGCTTTGCCATCATGCAAAACACACAGAGAGCAATACCCCCATGATAAAAATTACTCCGTAGCCTTGAAGGGATGACAGAGCCTGATTCTGCTGGCTAACCCTGGCCCAGCCTGTGAGGATTTACATGCTGAGGGAAAATGGCAGGGTGTTGGGGTTATGGATGGGGCAGCAGATTGAGAGGGGAGAGAGAGCTGCGGTGAGAGGGGCAGCAGGGTGCGAGCAGTGCCTAGAAGCTGCCCCATCTGTGTACCATGCCTCAGTTTCCCTGGGAGCAATGCTCTTCTACCTCCACATAAGGGGCTTGCTTAATTAAAGATGCTTAACAGGTTGCTTTGAGGCTCTTGGGAAGAAAACTCATCATAAAAGGTGATGCACTGAGGCGATCCTCAAAAAGAGGAGCCACCCTACAGCAGATTTTTGAAAAAATAAAAATAAAAATAAATCAACATTTAGAGATGGGCCCAGGCACTCCCTCGGCTGGGCAGGCACGAAGCATTAGCTCAGCTCCTCACGCAGCCCGCTCCATCGGGGCAGGGGGTTATCTTGGTGTGAAAGGCTGAGGCCCCCACAGCAAGCAGCTCAGGCAACTGTTGCTATCCCCAAGCTGAGAATAATTGCTTCCTAAACCATGGCTCAAGAACAAGCCCTTACTTCTGCCAAGACAGCCAGCCCCCTCCATGCCTTTCCTTCCCCCGGCTCACCTGAGGAGAGCTCAGAGCCGCACTCCTGGTCAGCTCTGCCAGGCGAGTCTGGTACTGCCCTGATGCTGCAGCCCAGGTGTGCACCGCAGCTGTGTCACCACCTTCCCAAGGGCATCCATGGTGCAGAACAGCAGGCTCCCCTAGGGCACACTGCCACATCCCTTCCATTGCACTGCACCTTCCCTAGGTTTCAGATCCCACTGTTACGCTTCGCTGGAGTATCACAAGATGCCGTCCTGTCATCAGGACAAATGCAGCGCAGCCTGACCTCTTGTTGCAGAGCTGATGGGCGACAGCAGGGAAAAGCAGGTGGGGACAGCTAGCCACACTCCCACCTCTACAGAGGGGACTGATAACTTGAACCAGCCCTTCCAGCCACTGCACGCTGACCTAAAGACGTGAGGTGCCTCTCGTGCCAGCCAGTGCCCCCCCACCACCCTGCTGCCAGTTATTGTCAGCTGTACCAGCCTTCGTTAGCACCACCTCCTCCAGCTACATCCCACTGATTGGGTCACAGATTCCAACAATGTACAAAGGGCTCATTTTAAAGCAAGAAACCCCACCTAAAACCTAATCAGCCTTTAGAAATGAATGCTGGCCCAGCTTGCCCCATCTATCCATCACCAAATTTCCCTGCTTCCTTCCTCCACCTTTACAATCCAGTGTATGAGAGGAAAAAAAAAAAAAAAAAAAGAAAATCAATTTTTGATGGCAAGTGCACTTTAAAGATGTTATTCTCAAGATAGGAGGAAGCTCAGACACAGCAAGCTGAAAACTGAGCTATAAACCCTGCATTAAGATAGAGTTTATCTCTACTTGCTGACAGGTCAAAGCAAGGGAGAGCCAGAGAGAAACCTCATCTGAACTACGGTGTCCTTCACGCACTGCACACGCACAATAACATCCACACACACTGTCCTGAGCGGCTCCTGACTCCTGTGCCCATGACTGCTTACACACACCGAACTCACTGCAGCCATAAACCCTACAGAGAGCACGCATTCCCTCGTAAACATTCCCAGCAGGACCCGTGTGCGTTCCTGCCCGCGCCTCGCAAATACCCACCCACGCCTGTCACGCAACCATCCCGCAAGGACACGCAATACGCATGTGACACCAACCTGGCAGGCCACAGAGTCACACTGCACATAGCCAGGTGTGCGTGGGAACAGGAGGATAAACACAGAGAGTAGGAGAAACTCACAAACACAACCTTCATACCTACATCCCCCAAACAAACGCACCAAGGGTAGCTGTGCTGGCTGCAGCGCTCCTGGCCCATATCTAGCAGGCTCTGCAACAGCAGGGCAGCCCCAGCTGCCCCCATCCCCTGCTGGCCACAAGTCCTCTAGATAAAGTTACAGCTGTGGGGCATCTCCTGCAGTGCAAACACACCCACTGTCTCCTTGACCCCCTTGATAAGGAGGCCCATGCATACCACACAGGCAACTCCTCTTTCCAGTCTTACCGCTACTTGGATGGAGAGACACCGGCACCCTGCACACCCCTGATGGAGATGAGAACCAGCAGCATCTAGGACCAAAGGTGTGCAGGCGGGCACCGGAGGCAGCAGCAGGGCCAGCACGTTGGGAGCAAATTGGAGCCCCTCCCCTCTCCTAAGGATATAATTGCTATATCCAAGACACTGATAAACAAGCCATGCAGGTAGAACCGAGAGTCCTCATGTGCAGGGAATGTTATACCTTGCAGTGGATTTCTCACCACTGCTGCAAAATCACCTGAGGGTGCAGAGGGGCTGTAAATCTTCAGGGGACTTTTATGACATGCAGCAGCAGACTTGCAGCTTCGCTCCTGTTCCCAGTTTGCTCGGCTTTTGTCCAAAGGCTGCTTTATATTGCTGCGGGCTCCCCAGGAGCAGCTGATGGGGCTGCTCCCCTCCGTCCCCAGCCTGGAGGAGGTGTTCCCAGCACTGCCACCGGGGCTGAAACACAACACAGGTGCTACAGCTGTGCTTGGGGAGCTTTGGAAATGGAAGGTGGGCTGGAGGGTGGGAAGCCCGTGTTTTTTTTTCCCCTCCCCTCTGAGACAGCTCTTTGCTGTCTAAGGGTCAAGCAATGTTAGACCCTGCAAGATTTCAGCTCTTCCCAGAGGAGCTGGAAGCAACCAAGCTCCAGCAACAGGGTCTGGCAAGTGACTCATGAGCCACAGGCTGCAGCTGGATTCCAACACCACTTCTCAGGCAGGGACCTAGGGGTGACAAGGGTCCCTCTTCAGGGAGGGGGCCTGAAGAGTCCCTGCTGACTCACATCCTGCTGGGGTGGGAAAAGGGATGGGAGTAGGTGGGATTTTAAATGCAGTTTGCACAGGGCTGGGGGCTTCTGCCGACTCAAGTTCTAATTGTTAGTGTGCTGCCACTGAGTGTTTTCATGGGCTTGAGCTCCCCACTCAAAGGGAAGGATCCAGAGGCAACTGGAGGGCTGTTATGGGGAAGGGAGGTGCTTGGCACCCACACCAGGCTCTGGTGACCCCAAGGGTGGAGGAGAAGTGCAAGACCCCAACCTCAGTGCTAGGAAGCAGGCAGGGCTCTTGTTAAGGCTCACAGAAACACAGCCTGTGGAAAGCCCCGCGATGAGGCCCTGAGGTGCTTCTCCATCCTGCTCCCTCCCTGCCTGAGCAAGTCCAGAGCTGCCGAAGGTGCCGTGCTCCCTATCCCCCCTGCCACACTCGCCCAGGGAGCAAAACTCTCCCAAGGACGGAGCTGCGCCAGCCCGTGCCACCCCAGCAGGGTTATGCAGCTGTTTCCAGCCCACAAACAACCCAACAGCCCCGCACAGAGCAGGAAGAACCTGGGTGCCTGCATCCCTCTGCAGCCAGCCCTCAGCTGGGGGGGGCTCAGTCTGACACAGAGCTCGAGCGGGGAGAGAGGTTTGACACACACACATGTATTTGTGTGTGTGTGTGCGTGTGTGTTTTCCCTCCCACGCACGCACTCCTGTTACTCCTTCTCGCTTGCTGCAGGCTTGGCACACGTCCTCAGCCCGTGCCCTCCTCGCAAGCGGCAGCTGGGCCTTCGCTGCAGTGCCCCGGCCGGAGGCTGCCTCCATCCCCGCAGCTGCGGGCAGGGGGCTGGCAGCATCGCCTCCCTCCTCCCCATCGCCGCTGCTCCCCAGCAGGGGATGCTGGGATTATTGGGAGGGAGATGAGGGGGAGAGAATTAAATAAAATAATGATTTTTAAAAAAATCGTGCTAATATAAATAAATAAGGAGAGGGAAGGGGGGGGCTCGCCGGGGCAGCCTCCCTCCCGGCGCCGCACGCAGGGGCTGACGCTGCACCCCCGAGCCGAGGCACAACTCGCAGGTGGCGGCCGGGGGCAGACCGAGGGGGGTCCCGCTGCCCCGGGGCAAC
>VXAV01001443.1:25505-39324 GCA_013399715.1 Alectura lathami | reverse complement strand
GAGGGAGCACCCGCTGTTGTGCAGGAGCCTCGCCTTCCCGGAGGGGAGATGTGCGAGCTGCCGTGCCCGGCGACATGCAGGAAGTTTTTGCTGCGGTGCCAGAAATAGAGCCTGCGTCTGCTGACTCTCGGTCCCGCGCCCGAACCGCAGAAAGCCGCCTTTGCTTAATTCAACTTTTCCCTGCCTTCTTCCTCGTCAGGCCCGACCTTTGGGAAGGGAAACAAAGCCAAACCAAAGCCAAACCAAACCCGGGCAAACAGCGCGGCTGCAAACACGCCGAAACGCGGGCGTGGGATCTCACCGCTCGCAACCGAGCGCTAAGCAGAGGTCAAAAGGAAGCAGCACTAGAGTACGCCCTTCCTTGTAATTTGCTGCAAATTTAGAAAAACAGCGCATTCAAAACAATGTGTTGGTGCCAATGCCCCTCCAACCTGCCGTTATCTCATGGGCGAGGCGCCCTTGCAGCGCTCCAGCCTGTTTGCGTGGGGACCCGGCGGGGATCCCAATGGGGATCCACATGAGATGAAGAAGAGGCCCAACCTGCCTGGCCTCACCACCTTACCCAGCCAGTACCATGGGCTTCCTTGCCAAAGGGCTGTCCGAATTTTAAGACCACGACCGAGGTGTTCTCGGAGCTCAGGCAAAGAGAGCGCAAGTGAAGGGGAATTTTCCCTTCTGCAAACTCAGCTGGAGGATGGCTGAAGGTGCCCTGGGGCGACCTGGGTTCTGGATGCCTCAGGAGCACCGCAGAAGTACTGAGGGACAGGAACGAGGCCGGAGGAGGAAGGCAATGGGGCAACAAGTGAAGTTCTCACTGGGAGCATGCGTCCAAGATGGCAGCATCCCCATCTCCGGGTCTGAGATGAGGTCTCCATCTGCGGGAGGATGCTCTCCAGGACAGCCTACCTGGAAGCTGGGCTCGGAGGGAGCCCTCAGCTCCTGCATCCCTGGGGAACTTGCCTGAATTTGCGCCAGGTCCGTGACAGCTTTTTTTTCGGGTGGACTGATGGCAAATGACGGCATTAGCCTTGCTTGTGTGGGTGATTTCAGTTCTGCGAGTACAAATCCCATTAGGGATGGGCAGCAGTGTCCCATTCCTCTCCCCCAGCCAGCAAACACCCATTGCAGAAGGGCTGGTTGGCGCTGATGGGAAGAAAACATTGCTATTTTGGACCTCCTTGGCTTGCATTATCCCTTGCTTCAGATGTTATTCCCTGAGCAGTTTGAAGACAGCCAACGCTCTTCCATGTCAACGGGATGAAACTAAGGGGCTCACCAGAGCAGAACATCCTTGTGCAGAGAGGCGGCTGCAGTGCCAGAGCCCTCCTGGCCTGTGACAAAGTGTTCGCCACAGCAAGTGCCAGGCTTCCTCAGCCTGCCTGCTCCTCTGTTGCACCCTTGCAAAGATTTGGGCGGGATTTCAGTCTTTGTGTGGGGAAAGACAAGGTTTTGCTGCTCTTACCCAGCCCAGCCCTGGACCGGAGTGGTGCAGAAGTGGTTCAGTGTGGCTGCTCCCGAGTGGGACCTTGGATCCAAGCACACATGGTTCTGGGGACGTGGACACAGACAGCAGAAGGATCTTTTATTATTATTATTATTATTATTATTATTATTATTATTATACATTTTTTTAGTGGTCTTATGTGCTCTGATGGCACCAGACTGAGGCTGTAGGCTTAGATGTAGCATCCAAGGACCTCATGATTTTTAATTTACGTAGCCATCGTACCCTCTCTAAAAGGTAAAAACCCCAAACCCTTAGTTCTATTTTACATAGAAGGAACTGAGGATTAGAAAAAATATGTAATTTGCTGGGGGCCAAACAGAGAGTCTGTGGTAGGGGAGAAATTTGACTGTGGGTCTCAAATTAGCACCCTAACCATTGCTGCCTCTGCAGTGTTTTCTCTCTGCTTTGCATGCTACAGTCTGAGACACGCTGGACAAGCTCGCTTGGGATAAGGAACCATTTTTAGCCTGATTTCTTACAGAAACGAAGCTCTCACCATCACGTTGTCTATCTGCCTGTCTATCAGCCACCCACAGCGCGGCTTCAATCCACCGGCCAGTTCCAACCAAGCTGGCAGCGAGGCGCGGATCTTCCCGCACACCACTGGGATGAGCTCGCCGATGGGCAGGAACAGGGTGGGAAAGCAGAGGGTGCCCTGCGTGCCCGCTTCCTGCTGGGGAGCGAGGGATCGAGCTCCGGGCGCGATGCCCGGGGCTGGCAGCCGGGCACTGCAGGGATGTGCTGGGGCTGCAGCGAGCGTGGTCGCAGGGACCGCTCGTCCCGCAGTTGCAGAGCAACTTCTGCTCTTCCCTAGCCCCCGGCGGCTGCTCCTGGGGGAAGAAGCCGATTACCATATAGCAAGGAGCTAACCTTAAATGGTCTAAAATCCAAACCTCTGCATGCAAATCGATTCTGATGGGATAAGCGAGATAAAGCACCGCCCAGCCGCAGCTGAGCCTCAACCCAGCTTGTTTGCTACCCGAGACACCGAAGGCAGTGTGCGCTCCTTGGCGAGGCATTCGGCCCCGCGAATATTTCTGCCTCCCCCAGCCTCATGCTACAGCCTCGCCAGGTGCAGGGCTTTGAAGCAAAACCACTTCCACGTGTGTTTTCAGGTTTCGGCGGCCCTGGTTTCTCCCCCTGGGGCAGTGCAGAAGGCGGGAGGCACGGGCGAGCTCCTCCGTGCAGGGGCCGGGTGGGCGCTGGGCTTTGCCCCCAGCCCCACTGCTAAACCCACCGGGGTCTCCCCTTAGGCAGGAGGAGGGCAGGGGCTGCTCCATCACTCCTGGGGTGCCTGGTGCCCACCCCAGGGGTGTAGGTGACTCTGAAAGTCCCCTTGCAAAGAGGGATTATGAGCGCTTCCCGCTCCGCCGCTGTTAGGCGATCATTTTCTGCCATGTGGGCACTGGTTCCTGGGCTCCCTGCGTGCAAGGACCCCGACGTTTGGGTAACTCCTCCCCACTGAGCTACAGCTACACTGAGCTCCGCTTAATGGCCGCAGAGCCCAGCTTTCACCGCTGCCCGCCCCTGGGAAGATCGCCCCGAGGTCACTCCGTTTTCGCCCTTTGGGATTCCAGCCCTTTTAGCACCCTTTCCAGCCCAACGCCACAAACAAAGTCCTCCTTTGAGCCAGCGCTCCTGAAATCTGATGCCCTTGTTCATTTTGCACTGCTGGTGGCGGGGAGAACAACGAAGTGACATTTCTATCGCTGGTCACCAGGCGAGCGGGGTAGGGCAAGGATATTTATCTCTTCCTGGAGTGCTGCGAGGCCTCAGATCTGAACATCTTTCAGTCGCTGGCAATCACCGTTGCTAGCAATCAGGGTGCAGGCGAGAAAACAAGATGAACAAACCCCTGACAGAATGCTCGGGGACCAGCGCTAGCAGGGTCCACCCAGAAACAATGCCTCGTGTGCGGGAGAAACAAACAAATGCCTTTAAACTCGTGCTGCTGTGAAGTAACGTCAGGCTTTGCCAGATAAGGATTGTTTGCTCTCTCTGAGGGGTTTCTGGCAGCCCTGCTCCCTGGGCTGTTTGCTGAAATGCGTTTGGTTGTGTTTTTTTTGTTGTTGTTGTTGTTTTGCTTTGTTTTGTTTTTCTGCTGATGATATAATGCAAAGCAATGGGGTTTCAGCATGTGCATCCCATCTGCAGGGAGGGCAGGGGTGGCGGGCTGGGGACAGGGTGGCTGCCACCAGCCCCGGCCATGTCCCTTGTCCCCTCTGCAGCCCACAGGCACTGTGTTCTGTGCAGTTTGACAGCACGTGATGGGCTTTGGGCACTTGTGGGCAACTGGGAGCAACTGAAATGTGGATGGTATCCAGCAGTGGTGGATTGTTGGAAGAAGAGTTGAGCAAGATTTTGCCCTCAGTGCGTTCTACAGAAGTTTGGCAGGGGGTTGGAACCAGCAAACCATCATGAATTTAACCAACAGCACGTGCAAAAGGGTCTTCAGAGGCATTTTGTCAGCAAGGTGCCTTAAGAGACACCATAAAGCAGTCGCAGATGAGCAGCAGAGTACTGGGAGCGCTGGTGCCACTGGGTGCTTTTATTCTGAATCCCCTTTTCTGGGTGTGACAGCAAACACCTTGTCACAACACAGGCGGAAAAAAAAAAAACATATGAGTGCTTGGGCTGGCTGCTCTGCTGCCCTGCTGCCTTCTCACTGGGTTTCGCCCCCTCCATCTCCTCCTGTCTGAGCTCTCCCAGCCACCTGCAGGGTGACAGCAGCTCCTTCCCCCAAAGGCCAGGGGGGATTTTTGAGTTTAAGCGCTGCAGGGTGAATGTGCTTCCACCGGGGTCGGATTGATTTCCCTGTCCCCTGTGAGCAATACAACCATGTCCAGATGGGGAACTGGAAAGAAAGCAGGCTTAAAACCGACTTCGCTGTAACAGACACCAGCTGCGTGCGTTGATAAGGCCCCGATAACACTGCAGAGAGGAGGTATCAATGTTGGACAGGGCAAGTACCAGCGAGTGCTGTCAGTGCCCCAGAAGCCGCCCCTGCGATAGCGACCGGGCAGCAGTCGGGGCGAGGGCAGACCGCAGCCCATCCCGTAGAGTGCTGTGAGCTGCTTGCTGCCTTGTTTTATTGCTCTTTTCTGGAGTGCCCATGAGATGCAGGGGCTTATCAGAGCATCCTGGAGATAACCAGACGGTGACAGGCACTTGTGGGATCACATCGGCAGCTCAGCTGCGGGTCAGGGTGTTCCCATGCATGGCTTTAGGACTGATGTGACAGCCAGCTGCATTCAGCCTCTTCCTTGGCAAAATTTGGCCGTGTTAGCTGAACTCAATCCGGCTGCGTGGCTGGAGCATGGAGCAGCTTGGCTCTCCCTGGCCCATTAATCTAACGAAGCATTAAACGCTGCTCGGACCCACAGCTGATGGCAGGGCAATGCAGTCAGGCTGCAGCGAGCTGCTCACCCTGCCCGGCACGTGGGCATGCTCCTGGGCTCCAGCACAGAGCCCTCACCGAGATTCAGAGCTGGAAAGGATTCCCAGGCGCACAAAATTAGGAAAACACCCTGGAAGCTAACAGAGACTTGGAAAGGAAACAACACCTGAAGGTCTGATGGCATCTTATCTCCCAGCACAGCTACCTGGTGCCAGCAGCTTCAGCCTCTTCCTGGGTGCTTCCAAAACTCGGTGTGCGTCCTCTCCATCACCCGTTCTGCTCACAGGAGCTGGCTTCGCTTTGGCTGTTTCCTTTGCTCGTGCTGCCTGTAACGGTGCCGGGCAGAGCCCTGCCGGTCACAGATGCACTGGTGTTGTGTTGGCAGCAGATTGCGTCCCATGGGGACAATTAGCCGTGCAAAAGAGGCTTCAGCAGGTATGCATGCCCCCAAATGCAGGGCAGCAAAAAGGGGGTGAGGCCTCCTCGAGGTGCACGAGGAGAGCACAGTGTCCCGACGGGTGCCAGAGCAGAAGAGAGGCCGGTGTCGTCTCCGGATGAAACGTAACTCCCGGACATTTCTATTTGTCTTTGCTCTTTGCATGTTGTGAATAGATATTAGCTCAAGCTCAATGGGCTCCACGCAGGTCTTGGAGCCAGATGATTCAAGCTGGGATTTGTTCCACATCTCGGGTTTCGCGTGTTTTCTTTAGCTGCATTTTAATTGTGGGGTTTTCCTTTTCGTCTGGGGAGCCGCACGACGCGGGCGCCGTTCCTTGCAGCTGTAAATATCCCAAATAAGTGCTGTGCTCTGCTTATGCAAGGGCGGGGAGGAAGCGCCCTGCAACTGAACAGGCTGGGTTTTTATCACAGCTCTTCACCTGGAAAGCCATTGGGAATGTGTCGGCGTGAAATGCTTGGCGCTGGTCTGGAAAGCGACGTACAATGTCAGCAGAGCCCCAGAGAGAGGAGCGCAACGTGGTTAAACAAAAAGGCTTGGGCTTAGCTCACCTTCACCGCCACCTTGGAGCTGCAAACCTCTGCTCTGAGTGCAGCCGGGCTTGAGGCGAGGGGAGACAAAACTCTCCTTCCTTCCGTAGCGGAGTGGTGACTCCCAACAGGCTGCACTACCACGGGCTGCTCTGTGCACCCTGAGGCTGGCAGCCAGAAACGGGCTGGTTCCGTCCTGCGTGGACCCTCATGCAACCAGCCCCCATTTCCTGCTGCTCCCTGCCCCGTGTGCTCCACAGCTTCGTGCTGCGGTGCCCGCAGAACAGAAGAGGGGCTGCAGGACTTCCAAGGGGTATGTGGAAGAGCCCCCCCTCCCACCCCAAACCGGTGCTGTCGGACATCCAGGAGGGGCTGCCCTGACCCTCACACCCCTGGCTGCTGCTGCCTCCCCCCCAGATTCTTCTGGGGCGGCTCAGCAACCCCAACCAAAGAAGGCCTCTGCCTGCAGCCCGTGCCATCCCGCCGGGTCTGGTGCATCGCTGCGGGTGGCACACTTGAGCAGTGTCCCCATGCCAATTTAAACAAGTGGCTGCAAATGCTTTGCCTGGCATCTACTTCAGCCGCTCAACCATCAAATGCCTCCGGGATTCTTCAGGTCTTCATTTGCAGAACTATTTCCTTTCCGAGTGCTCCTTTTTATTTTTATTTGCTTATTTAAACCTGTTTTTCCTGCGGCGAAGGATCCTTGTGGGTGGAAGGAGGCGGGATGGGGATGGTGGCGGGGCTTCCTCCGGGGCGCTGGTTCAAAAAGGTCTGTGCTGGCCGGGGCCAGTGCGGACGAGCGTGGGTCTGAAATACCACGGATGCCTCAAGGACAGAACAAGCCGGGGCCTGATGGAGCTGCCTCCAACGTCAGCGCGAGCGGGAAGGCGACGCATGGCCCCCACTGCTCTGCCCCCGCTGCTTTCGGGTCACTTCAGGCTGGGGGGTGCTGCAGAGAGATGCCTGGAGAGGCCCCCAGGGCATGGCAGCGTGGGGCACAAATGTCAGCCTAGCCAACCTCCAACCGAGCCCTTGCGAACGGGCGAGTAAATACAGGGGCTTCCCTAAATCAGCGAGGCTCGCAGTGGTGGTGGTGGTGGGTTCGTGGCTGCCTCCTTCCACCCACATACCCCTCACGTAGGCCTCCCTCTCTGGTCTCCAGGCACCTGCTGGATGCAGGGTGGTTTGCGGGCGTTTGCGGGCATGCTGCTGTCCGGCGCGGGCTGTCCCAGCAGAGGCCCTGGTTTCGGTGCCTGTTGTGATTCCCTAGCACCGCGGCTCCTTTCGCCGTCCCCTGAGCTCCTGAGCGAGGACGCCAAGGCTCGGCTGGATATTCAGCTCCCTGGCACTTACTTAGGCCCCCGTGCCCTAAATAGCACTCAGCAGTCATTTATCATGGCGGGCCGGGCTCTCCAGGCAGCGTGACAGTATTTATAGCCACGACAATTTTAATATTTTTTCAGAAATGCTGAAATAGTTTTGCTTTCCGCTCAAATATCCTATCAAAACTGCCACGCTCCATGGTTCAACAAACACCAGCCACCTCAAAAACGAGTTTGTCACAACACATTCTCTTCTCGTGCCTTGATCTGCCCTAGCCGTGGCTGCTCCTCATCTGGAAGGCACCCTCATCTCTCTGCTACGCAACACCACGGCCACACCGCTGGCTTCCTCAGCGGGCGTGGAGCCAGGTGACATCCCCTTCTCCAGGAGCTGCAGCCCTGCGCTGCCTGGCTCGAGAAATTGCTCCAGTTAGAGGTGAGCGAGCGCTCCTCCTGCTCGGAGAGCCACGGGTCCCCAGGCTCCCTGCAGCTCGGCGGAGGACCGTTAGCACGACTCGCCTCTCCCCAGCACTGCGTGCCCACTCGCGTGCCCGGCGCGCTGCCCGCCAGCTAGCAGCGGGTGCCCAGCGTGGTGCTCAGCGGGCGCTGCGCGGCGGTTGGGCTCTGCCCTCCCTCCTCAAGCCCCTCTGCAGGGGTGACAGCGGGGCTCACACCAGGCCTCCGGTGTCCTACCTGCGTCCCCCCCCAGGGAAGGACACCGGCTGATAGCGCCTGAGCTCAACCACTGAGCGCTGCACCTGGCTTTGCTCAAGGTGCTGTGTCTGCTTGGCTTGCACAACGCCGACCCGAGCTGCAGGCAGGCAGCAGCCTCACCCGGACGAGGCTCTCCCATGCCAGCAGGGAGGCTGCGGCCACCCTCGCTCCCAGCGCAGAGCTGCTTTATTAGCTCTTAATTACCTCCTCGCTATCCAAAATTCTTAAATTTGCCACTAAAGGCAGATCGAAATAAAAATGTCACACTTTTGCAGCTGGGATATTTGCAGCCATGAATAATACACTCGCACACTCATTTACTAATGGATACACTTCTCTTCTAATTTCTTTTCCCCTCCAGACATTTGCAGAAGCTCTTTTCATTCCCATCACACCTTTAGCTAGCAGTAAGACATTCTCTGTTGTGTTGCTCTTATCTCTTCCCTGAAAGCTTTTATTGACTGCCTGTTGTTTTTTCCTCCTCACCTTTTCCATTTCCCATACAGCATATTTTTTTTTCTTTCTGTGCTGTTGTTGTTTCAAGGCTTCAGATCTCTGAGCAGTCCCTCGCGGAGCTATTTTGGCGATCTGCAGCGGCTGAGAGATAAAGGCAGGAGCCGTGAGGAAAAGCAGAGCTGGCTCCAGCATTCGGCGGGACTGCGAGGTCTCAGTAAATCACCCTTGGTGCTGAGGGATGCTCCAATTTTCTGCCACTTCTGTGAGCACACCCTCAGCCAGAAGAGGAGAAGACCACAACGGAGAGCCACTACCTGCTTTGCTCCTCCTGCCAGCTGCTGTTGGCTGGAGAGAGGGACTTTCCGAGCCACTGATGCATGAAACCACCAGCAGCTCGGCTTTGATCCTGCTGTTTGAAAGCAGCCCTGAACTCGCCAAAGCCACCGGCTCCTGCTGGAGCTCCATGCTGCGTGTTGGGAAGTGCCCGGCCACCTCTAGGAACCCGGCACCGGCTGGCTGGGAGCCGGCCACGGCGACCATCCGAGGTGTTTCGGTGTCTGTTTGCTGCTGAACGGCACAACCGCCAGCGATGCAGCAGCATTTTTGTGGCTTGCACGTGGAGATGCGCGGCTGGTGGCCTCGCTCCTCAGCTCACACCGTGGAACCCAGCACGTCCTGAAGGTGCTCGGTGACTCCAACCTGTCTCACCTGGCAGGGTGCCCTTCCCCTGCAGCACACCTGAAAGCAAAGCAGCTGCTTTTGCTCCGCAGGAAGGGGCTGGTGCGGCTCCCTACCAGCGCCTGGTTTTGCAAGGCTCAGAGAAGCTCTTTGCTCAGGCGAAACCAGTGGGAGAAACGCGGAGTTTCTAGGTCATGCTGTTCCTGGGAGACGAGGCAGAAAGCAGGTTAGGAGACTCACAACGGGAGAGGAGGACGGGCCCAAGCATCTCACGGCCCCGAAGTCCAAGTCCTCTCCTCCACCAAGCGCCTCGTGCAGAGCTCCTGCAGCCGGCAGCCCGCGGTTAGTGCCGGGTTTGGGGGAAGCAGGGAGCGGAGATTCGCCTCCGAGCGAGAAGCCACAGCGCTGCGCCCGCCCCGGCTCGCCCCGCCACTCTCCAAAGCCTTCCCAGCCCTTTGCTTTCCATGCTCCGCTGGCTCTAATCCTGCGTGCAGGATTCCTCGCGCTTCCTGCGCTCATTCCTCCCGGGCATCTGCTTTCTCTTCCATTCTGCCCGCCTGCTCGGCAGCCTGAACTCGGTTGCTCTAATCCCTCCGTCTTCAGTCGCGTTCTCAGCTCCACATAATAAATATTAACAGCTTACATGTACCTTGGGGTTCTTATGCAGGGGCTCCAAATAGCTTTATGGTTCAGATGCGCATGGGGATCGCTTTATTCGCCAGCAAAATACAGCCACTGAGGAGACAGCAGTTGTTTAGCAACCTACAGCAACAACGCACAATAGTTAAGAGGGGAAGTGGAGATAAATATCGCATCCATTTGAAACTCCAGGAGGGGATTGGAGTTGGCAGAATATAAGTACTTGTGTTGAATTTTCGCCAGAATACTCCGAATAGCATTCCTACGCTTACAGAGAGAACTATAGGATTTAAAATACCTAACCCGTCCCCAGCGGTTTGTTTACAGCTCGCATTAACAGCACTGACATTTTAGGATGCCGGAGATGCTCTTAGCTGGAGAAAGGAGAAGTTACTCCGGTAATGAACTGCACAGGGTTCCTCTCACTCCCTTCCTCAGAATTTCTATGGAAGGAGCAAACAGATCATTATATGCAAACAGTAACTATTAGCTATGAAATCAAACATACGTACTTCAGGCACTTTCGCCCTTTGGCTACAGCCACCTCTGCCCTACGACAGAAACCAACTGCTGCATGGCCTTCAGCGGTGCCACAAGCCCTTCAAAACTGAACGTGGTGGAAGGAAAAAGGGGAGAAAGCCCCATTCCCCCCTCCTCAGATCACAGCAGCCTAGGGGCAGGGACCTGGGGCGAAGATCCCACATCCTGGCACGGTCTGGGGATCCTTGGTACGAGGTGATGCGGAGGGGACCCTGGGGCTGAAGACCCCCATACCCCCCCCCCCACCACTGTCAGGCTCTGTCCCCAGCAGCCTGAGCTTTCTCAGGAGAGGGGGAGCGAGGATGGATGGAAAATCGCAGCTGGGAGGGGTGGAGCAGGGTGATGGGGCAGCTCCCTGTCTGGCACCTGGGCATGCGGTAGCGGCATTTTGGGGAGGAGCAAGAGTGTAACTAGAAGGAGGCGTCTGGGGATGGCTTTCGGGGTGGAGGCATTGCTTTGGCTCCAGAGCAACACGAGCTCCGTGCTGCAGCCAGCCCCTGACACGACCTCCTTGTTCTGCAGGTCTGCAGAAAGCTCCTTGTGCTGCGTAGCTGTGCCACTTTGTCCCTTCCTGCCCAGGACTTTTTGTTTCTGGCGGTTTTGAATTTCACCACCCTGCACAAAGGCTCCTGCTCTTGTTTCTCCGGATCGCTCTGGTCCTGGCCCCTTCCCTCTGCTGCTTCATTTTAAAGGCACAGGGGAGAAGACATTTTTTTCCACTGTCATTGCAGCATGCATCTTCCCAAGCTCCCTGAGGACAATATTAAATCCCGGCATTCGCTTACGAGCCTCTTTCCCCCATGCACATTGTTTCTTTGACCTGGACTCCCAAGCCATGGCGTACACAGCATGCACAGAAAACCGCTGTTCCTCTCCTTCTTCCAGTGGCTGCACAGCTCAGTACGATCCACCCGCTCCTACCCACTTCATTTTTCTGTACTTAGTAAACCAGGAATTATGTCAAAGGAAAAGTTTGTTTTGTGTGATCTGCTTTATATAAGTGCGTTTGGCAATTCTTGAACTTTGTCTGGAGCATCCACATGCTGGAATATTTCCCACTGGAAGCGTTTCTCGGTATAAGTTAGCAAATACCATAGATAAATGGGATAGGGGAACAGGCAAGAAAGACTTGTTTATACAGCTATCGAAATCTGTGCCAGGTCAGGGAACACAGAACAGGAGAGAACGGCTCCAGCTCCATTTTAGTCCATGTCAGGATAGTGCCATCCTTTTAAACTGCCACGCAACAGCCAGGAGGAGATGACGAGGATCCCAGGTCAAATGACATTTGGGAGAGGCCAGGCTGGGCTCAGGATGTCCCTGCTGCTGGTCAGGCGGAGGGAAGCCGAGAGGATGGGGGTGAAGGATTCTTCCCCCTGCCTCAGCCAGCCGTGGGGACAAGGCATCCAACGCCACGCGGCTCTGCTGCCTCTTCCCCCGAGCCACCCAGCGCTGCGGCAGGTGCCCGTGCCAGCACACCCAGCCCTCCTTGGAGCTGCAGGAGGGCAGAGAAACGAGAGCTTCTGCAGGTAGCCAAGAGCCCAGCACAGCTCCCAAGAAGCCCCACAGGGCAAAGCCGTGCGGGCAGGGCCTGGGAGGGCAGCGGCAGAGAGCCACCCACGGGCGTGCAAGGGGTTCCTCCCGTACCTTCCCAGGAAGCAAGCACTTCTCACCGCTCTGATCCTGCCCACATATTTCTCAGTAAACTCAAGTCTTGCCTCGGGGCACTTGGTGCTATTTGATTTACGGGAAGGAATAAATCCCCCTCCACCTCTTCAAAGCTGGCACGCCACGAGCGCCTCGAACCTGCGCGCACCGGGCTTGGCCTGCACGCCGCCTCCCACCGCAGCACGCCCCGCTGCCTTCCCGCTGCCCTCCTCCTTCCTGCGGTGACCAGCCTGGCACCGAAATAAACAGGGGAGGGGACCCCCGCGGGTCCCCTTGTGCTTTCACCCAGTAACCTCTCACCACCTCGCTCTGCCCAGGGAGAGCTGGCTCTCCCGCAGCTCCCCGCAGAGCCACCGGGCACCGCGGGCACCCCCGGGGCCTCCCCGCGCTGGCTGCATCGCTCCCTGCAGCAGGCAGGCAAGAGGCACGCGTGCCGCCTGCTGTCTGAAGCCTGAACTGAAGGGGAAGGGTGCTGCGGTCCCCACGCCTTCGCCAGCTCCTCCAGGCTGATTTAACACGCAGCGGGCAGCTCAGCAGCCCTCCTCCTCCTCCTCCTCCTGCTCCGACAGGAGATGAACTCCTGCACCTGCACGGCAGCCACTCGGTGACGTAGCCACGGCTTTAGGTCCAATCTGGGTGTTAACAGAAGCCCGTTCAAGAAAAATCCGTTATAAACCCTGCCTTCTACAACTCTGCAGGTAGTATTTGAGAGTGCCTGAAAAGACAAGACATGCATTTTGCCTACCAAAAACAATCTGAATTTATACCTTAATTCCAGAGCCAAAGCCCTGCCCGAACGCATGGAAAAGGCCTCATGCTTTGAAAGCACCTAAAGGGACTCAGGACACTTTTATGACGGAAGCTTGCTGGCTGCAAGCTGCAAGCCCGTGGGCTGGAGGAAGAGGATTTCAATGGGAAGAGCTGTCACACCCACCCACGTGTGACGCAAGGGAGAGAGCAAGCCACACAGGTGCCAATGAGTGTAGCTATAAGTTATTTATTCTGCAAAATAGAGGTATCTTCTATGGAGTTGAACACTGGAATCACAGCATTATGAATCGAGTTGTGGAAACATTATGACAGCACACACACACGCAGGCACACGCACGTACACCTACACACGCGCACACGCAGCCTTGGTGCAGGCCCCTACTCCTGCATCATCCAGAAGGGAGCCCTCTCTGCAACTTTATTTGTAAAAACCTGCAGCGAGGGTTGCATTCAAGACCCCTTCCCCTATTCACGGGGCTTCCAAGGGAAATAGGCCGGCCGGGATTAGGTGCATCGCACAGGCGGCGAGAGCGCGGCAGATGCTCCAGCGTTCAGCTCATCCCGGACAGGAGTGAACTCTTGGCAGAGCACAGCACGTGGCCGGAGCGCTCCCATTCCTGCCTCAGTCTCTGCAGCCGAGCGCTGGGTGGGTGGAGGAGGCGTATTTCCACGTTAGGACACCGTCAGCGCTCCCTGCTCGCCATGGTCCATGTTCCAAAGTCGGTAAAACTCTGCAAAGTCCACATAGGGCTCCACGCGCCCGTCCTCATCCGGCTGGAGCGAGTGGGTGGGCCGGGAGCGGAAGAGACCCCCATCCGAACTGGAGCTGCTGCTCTGCGTGTGAGTGTTGGTGGACTGGAGAGTCACAGTGGGGCTTTGGCTAGGGACAGAGAGAGAGAACAAAAGCATCTTTATCCTTCCACATCTGCAACTTTGCACAAGAAAGACACCACAAGCGCCAGCTTCTCCAAGGATTAAGCCAACAGGTACAAGGAGCTGCAGCCCCTTGCTCTGGCAGAGAATCAGATGTGTTGAGAACAGCATAGAACTGATGCCTGCCAAAGATGCCTGCCTCACCTTTCACTGGACTGCTTTAAGTACAGCCAGAGATCCGAGGAACAAAGGAGAGGAAGCAGA
>VXAV01001443.1:0-16748 GCA_013399715.1 Alectura lathami | reverse complement strand
CGGGAGCGGGCGCGCGCGCGGGAGGCTCCGCCGGCCCCGCCCCTCCGCGTCGGGTTGGGGGTGGCGGGTTCGGGTCCCCCCGGTGCTCGGTCCCAGTCTTTCGGGCCCCGGGGTTTTGGGGCCCCGGGGTTTTGGGGTCCCGTGGTTTTGGGGCCCCGGGGTGGCACCAGCGTCTCGGCTCTCGAGGGCAGTGTGCGGCCTTTGGGTCTCCGGAGCAGCGTGTTCCGCTTGCCTGGGCGGCTGGAGGAGGGAGTGTGGGCTGCTCGCCCCTACGAGGGAAGAGAGCTGACCGAAGTGGAAATGTTTTGGAATTTTTCCTTTTCCCCACGTGTGTTTTTAGGGGGAATTGAGATGTTTGGGTCGCTTACCGTGGGGCTGCTGAGAGAAATCAGCACCCTTTGGTCACCACAAGGAGGGAAGCTGGGCAGAGGCGAGGAATTCTGTGGGCTCGCCCGGTGGCCCTGAGCGAGCCTGGTGCTGAGATCCTTCTCTTAGCGCCGTGTCTGCGATCTGTGCAGCCTCTGGGGAAGACCGAGCCTGGTTCAGCCCCAGAAGCCGGCTCTCAGCTGTGCTGCTGGTGCGTGGAGGCTTCCAGGTGTCTCAGCTGGGAGCCCGTCTCCTGCCGAGGTGGTCCGAGGCCCTTCCCACCCTCTTCCAGGCCGGAACAGGGACGCTGTGGCTCAAGCCACAAGCCAGCCGTCACCTGAACGTTGTCACAGAACCACCGGATGGTTTGGGTTGGAAGGGACCTCTGGGTCCATCTGGTCCAGCTCTTGCTCTAGAGCAGGCTGCCCAGGCGTATGTCCAGGCAAAACCAGAGAGAACAGATTTTGCTCTGTTAAAACATCTCTTTGCTTGTCTAGACTGACGCAGACTGTGTCAGGAGAGAGTGTTTCCATTTAACCAGCTCTGCTGGAGCGGGAGGAGGGCACAAGGATCATTCCCAGCACTTCCTTACATCGCAAGTCAGCAGCAGAGCCCTGCAGGTGTGTGTAGCAGCGTGGCTGTGATGAGGGCATGGGTACGAAGCAGTATCAACTTCCAGCAGTCACTTGATGCTCTTTTAATGACATCTTTGTGGCAAATATATTAGATTCAGATGCACTTCAGACATAATTGCCAGTTAATTAACATCATTCTATGGAATGATGGGTTTTGCTGCAGGGGGTCCTGCCGGAGGATTACAGCTCCTTTTCCTCTAGATCCTTTGTCTATTGTTTTCTTACATCTCTTTTCTTCCCAGTCTACAAAGATTTCAAACCCTTTCCCTTCACACAAGACTGACAGGTATTCAGCCATTCAGGCAGACTTAGGTACGCAGGCAGAATTATTTTAAAAAGTTGTATCAGTGAAGGATGGAAGGAAATGCTAAATTTGGAACCTCAGTCTACACACAAGTTTCCACACGTTTAGCTTTACGCATAAGCTTGGCTTCACCAATGTCATTTGAAATATTCCTGTGGGTAAAGCTGTGAGTGGGTACAAATAATTGTAAGAGTGGGGCTCGAGTCTGCATCAAAACTCAACGTAGGGTGGAAGGATTTAGTACTAGTAAGGATGTTTTCTTACCAGTATCAGGAAGAATTCCTGGTGCTGCAGAAGTCTGTGCAGAACAGCACTGTCTGTGCTGCTGAAACGCAACAGGCAAACTGCCTGCTTTAAAACACGGTGTCACTTCGTCAGCACTGCAGCAGAAGCTTATGCTTATTTAATGACATTCAAGGTTGCAGGCACGCAGCTCGCTGGGCGCAGGCAGCCCCAACACCGGCAAGGCTTCGGGTGTGCTCAGTGCCAGTGTTGCACGACTGGCGGCTCAGGGGGCATTTCTGTCTGCTTACATTGGTAAGCGAGTCCGTCTGAGACTAACAAGAGTGGAGGCTGTGTGTGCGTGACCAGGCACGACATGATCTCAGTGAGACAGTAGAACAGCTTTCCTGAAGGTATGACTGGTCACCTCGTGCAGCTGTGTGCCCTGTTCCTGATTTAGAGATCTGATTGCGGCTCGTTGTCACTGATCATTGTCATTCTGTTTGAGTTTTATCCTCCCTGCTTGGCCTGGAACACAGACCTGGTGCAGAGCATTTTCTCCTGGTGTAAAGACTTGTGGCAGCTTCAGGATCTTCCTGTGGCTCTGCGCTGAGCCCCCGCCCTAACCTTGAGCAAGGCCCTTAACTCCTTGGTCTGCAAAATAGAATAGATTTGCCAAGCAAGGCTGCTTGCAACGCTAAATGCGTGTTTGTCCAGCCTTCTGCAGTCCTCCCAAGGCAGGCGCTACTGAAGCTTGTGTGCTGCCTCATGAATACCTGCTCGCAGAGACAACAGCTTTATGCAGCACTCACAAGATGGAATACTGCACCAGCACAGCTTCTGGTGCCGTATTGATATAGCTTGTTTTTTGTTTTGTTTTGTTTTTGTTTTTGTTTTGGTGTTTTATCTATGCTTCCTGCCTTCAGTAAATCCTCTCAGAAATTAGCATGCTGTATTCTCATGCAGCAAAAATCTCCCCAAGAATGCGTGATCGGTCACTGAACCTCATCCATGCACCGATAAATGAATTGTCCGATTCAGTGACTAGCAGACCTCCAGCTCCCTCTCCCTTGTTAAACCCCCATATTTCTCATTCCTCCCTCTCTCTCTCTGTCCCTTTGTATTTATTGCTTCTCACGCTTCTCTGTTCCCAGCGCCAGGGATTATATGCACGGTATTTCTACTGCCAAGCCATACTACCGCCTTCCTGCTTTTACGAATGTTTTCTCTGCAGAAAAGGAAGGAGCATGGTCACTTTGCTGGGCTGGTGGATAGAAGACAAACAAAATTATTGAACAACGTGCCGTGGGGAGCGCAGAGAGAGTGCAGCACCATCACGGTGTTGGTGCAGGCACTCAAATACCATACACCATGGGAGGCAATTTTGGGATGGCCAGCAGAAGCCATCGCATCATTTAGTTTCTCTCTGCTGATCACAAGTGAGATATGTTTAGCGAGAATTTTTTCTGCCTTGTTTTGCTAATGATGGAGGCTGGGGCTGGAAAGGAAAGCCATGATTTTTGGCAAGGTTGGTAGGAGGTGATATGGTAAAAAAAAAAAAAAGGCTTTCTGACAGAGCCAGTTTGCCACTCGTGCTGTGCTCCTACCGTAGGGCATTACAAATGGGATGGTGGAGAGGGATATCTCTGTGGAAGAGATTTTGTACACAGCTTTAAGCCAGTTGGGTTCTGAGGGAGGGAAGTGGGGGTGTTGCAGTTGGGCTGAAACATATGGGTTTTCTGACTGCCATGATAGATACTGAACAAAGCCTCATCTCCTGGAGTCCTGGGATTATGTGAACTTTTTTGCAAAAGCTTTGTAGTAGGGTTTTGTTTCTAGATGTGTCATGCCTGCCGGGAGAAGCTTCACAACTTGACTCATAAGAGCTTGAAATACCAGAAAGCAATTAAAGAGATTTCAGATGATTAGAAGAAACAAACAAACTCATAGTGCTAGAGTCTTACTCATCCTAAATGCTTGGTTTTGGCAACATTTGGTCTCATCAATTTTTAACTCCTCCTGTTGCCAAGACATTTGCCTTTCTGTGGGCACCGTATCTCTAGAACACTTCCACCCCAAAACCTAGGGCTGTAGGAAGGAAGGGTCTTTGTCCAAAGGGGCATTAAATAAGGGACAGCTGGGTATATCAACACATGTAGGTACACTTTTACGTGCAGCTGCAGAGTGTGCGTGCGTGCTCAACTGTGTACCCAAGAAGGGACACAGCCTGGAGGACTGGATGCGGCTGGGTTACCATCATGTACCCCTGCTGACTGTCCTTAGGCTGCACAAGGGCAGGCACATCAGACACCCGGGTAGTCAGGTGATGGGTTCGTTATGAGGGAGGAAGCTTTATGTCAGCATTGGCACAGGATAATATTTCAAATTTTAGTTTTATCACAGAGGAAGTTGACATGAGATCCTTTTTAATGGTGAGCTATCTATTACTGAAACCCAGTCAGCAGTGTCTTGAGAGCTCTTGTTTCCCAGCATTTGATTATGTTTTGAAAATGTGTACTCTGCCAGACGCCCAAGCAATGGTCACGCACAGATGAATAGAAGACTCATCAAAGTAATAGGCAGATCTGCTTCCCTGGATGTGAAAATACTGATGCTTATCCTATATTCTTGCATGTCCCCCATCCACACCTCCTAGAACTACGTGCCTTTCACAGTAAGAGCCCACATCTAACAGGGCACTTCATGCTCCTTCTCAAGTTTCCCTGCTGATTAGGTGAGAGACACTTGATGGTGGGTGTGATTCCAAACAGGCCAAGCAAAACAAGCAACTGTTAGCCCCTCCTGAAGTGCCTCTCTCAGTCAGGACAGTTATTTAGGGCTCTCTCCACCGATCCCGCTGGTTTTCACTAACCCCGGAGGAATGCGGGGCTCCAATGGCAGAAGCGTTGGCGTGGGCCATCCCACTCCTTGCGCTGCCCCACGTCGTGTCCCAGCTGTGGGAACCTCAGGACCCTTTGGATGCAGACTGGAGGTGGTGGGTACCCTGGGACACCCCTGCCTCGGGTCTGCACCTCCACAAAGACAAACCTGCGGGAACACGCAAGCCTTGCCGTTGTAACAAACCGAGCTAGAAAAGCCATCCCTTTGCAAAGAAAACCCAGATCAATTTTTCATATCGTTTGGTTATTTTGAATGTCATAACTTTATTGAGACACCAGTAGTTACCACCTTCACTTTGTTAACCACAAATATATAGGACATTGTAAACACATGTGCCGAGGTGGCGGGGTTCGCTGTAGTTGGGTTTGAGGACAGACGGGGACGAGGGGAGGAGGGGTGAAGGGACACTCGGGCTTAGACAAGACCACTCAGGGGATCCTGTATGCGGCAGGCCATCCGTGAGTCATCGTATATACGTATATATGTATAGCTTTATATTATACATCTTTTTAAATATATATATATAATATATATACTATACACAGGCAGTAATGCGGCAGGGGAAGGGGCGCAGCAGCCCGGACGGTGTGACGGATGCCACGGGGGCAGCAGGGAGGTGTCTGCACGGATGGTTCGGACGCGCTGCATGAGGTGGCCTCGCTGGGCTGCTTGCTTCGCGCCCTCTCCGGAGACCGGAGCCACGTCTGCCATGTAGCCCACGCCACTGCGCTGCCTTCCCGGGTCCTCCAAGTGCTCCCGAGGGTGCGGGGACACAGGCCCTCCTCCCCTGAGGGAACTGCCAGGACTAACGCGGAGGGGACGGGTGTGCAATGAACAGGGTGGTAGGGACGGGGCCACATCAGGAAGCTGGAGACACAGGTAGAAGTGGGCCAAGGTTTCGTCACCCTTTGCCCTTCACAGCCCCTGCTATCATACAAGTCCGTTACTTGGGGGGTTCACAAGATAAGAAGACATCAAGGGGCTGTTGCTGCCAACAGGGGGACGCATAATCCTCTGTAATCCGGGCAAATGGCAGGGCGGGAAGAAAGCCGCCTTATCGTTTTGCTCATGCAGCCTTCCCTCTGATCTCCTAATCCCTAGAGTGGGACTGATCTCACCCACGTTTAGGATCTAAAAGGGACATGTTCCAGCCAGCTGCCCAGGCCTCGCCTACAATCACTAGAAATAGGCAGCCCCTTATCAGAAATTCCTAAGATAAGGTAACCAACCCCTTGCGTAGGTCCATCTCCTCAGAGCCAGCCACATGCCACTGAAACTGCACTGTAAAGAGCCAGGTGAGTCCCACCCTCAAGTCTGTCACCACCAACGCTCCCTTGCGAAGGCTCAGAGCAAGTCAGCCCACGGGGAGCAGGCCTTCTCCCACGAGCAAAGGCAAGAAGTTGCCCAAGTGTCTGTTGTTACAGCGTCCCCTGCCATACCACTGCCTTTGCCATGACACAAAGCGGGCAAGAAAGGGACAAAGCGATGGGCAGCAACCCAGGATGAAACCACCTGACTCACCTCCCACTGAAGGGCCGGCTGAGGAGAAGGCTTGTCCCACCTCAAAGCCACTGGAGCCCATCAGCCGGTTACATGAGGGAAGCAAGCCAAAGAGGATAAAGAAAAGCTTTCTCATGAGTCACCCCCACATGATGTTTAGCCATCTCTGATGGGGGAAGGGGCATGGGCACAGTCCCATGCTACACGCTCAAACAAACCCCAGGTAGGTCCCCCCACACGCACGTACGGCCTGTACTTGTCATGTGCCTGGTCCCTCACCCCCTCCCTGATGAGATGGGACAGGTGACGGGCAATTCCCAGCAAGTCCAACACGTTTTTGTGCTGAGAGCTGGTTATTTATAGCCTCCTCCTCTCGGTACCCCCCCCGCACACCCAAAATGAAAGCATGAAGGATGACACAGATGACTCTGGGTGAATACAACTAGTTTTTTTTGCCTCCTCCACCTCATCGTTCTTTCCTTCCTCTCCCTCGGTGGGAGAGGTGGACTGGAGGGAGCTCCCCCCACCGCGAATCTCTCCACAAAGTACCCCCCCCCCCACAAGCCTAAATATTAGGCTGATCCCACCGAAAAAGAAGCCTGAGGGGCTTCCCTCTGAAAAATACCCCTCCTATGTACAGTATTGCTTTCACTCACAGCCACAGAGCAAGGGACACGTGGAGCAGGTAGAAACTGTGCCTGCATGCAAAGGAGAACAGTCCCCCTTCCCCTTCGGGGCCTGCAACTTTGTGCTGTCTACTTGTTCTCTACTGACGAGGGGTAGCTGGAGAGGAGTAGTGCTAGGAGGAGGACTGATGACCCAGGTGAAAGAGTGTCCTCCAGACGAGATGTTCGCACAGCCACAGGCCAGACCCGTGTCCGTCCTCCTGGCTCCTAAGGATGCTACAGGGAATGGGCTGAATGCGTGGGGGAAGCACCTGTGGATGCTGGATCTGCTCCTGATCTCTGCTCCTTGGGCTAATGTTGCATGGACCACGGTGGCTGCCTGGGGGATGGAGCTCCTCAAGACATAGCAAGCTGCTTGTGCTCTGAGGTGTCTGTGCTAAAGCTGTGCAACTGGCTACCGCTCAGTTCCTTATTTTTAGGCACAGACATTAATTCTACCCTGGAATAAATAATGTGCTTCCAGAGCTGTGTCTTGAAGCAAAATCGTGAGGAGTGTGGAGTAATGTCCATACAAGCTCTATCTGAGAGTCACTACTGCCACCTAGGTGAGGCTTTAAAGACACGTCAGATGCTGCAGAAGGAGCTAAGGTAAATACAAAGTACAGCAGGACCAGCGTTCAGAGAGCCCACTCTGGCCTCAACAGATTTTGCAAGGGTGGAGGAGGGAATTCTCCCCTGTCTTTGCAGACCTCCCCATCCAAGTGGGAGGCAAAGCCCACCTTCAGACCCTCCACTGCTCGGCTGCACCCCAGTGGGATGGCTGGATGTATTGGCCCTCACAGCAACCACATTTCTTTTTGGGTTTCCTGCTCCATTCCCGTGTGCACGAGGCTTTGCACCACACTGCCAGAGGAAGGAAGGGGGATGCGGCAGCACCTAAGGAGTGAAACTGGCTTTCTTCTCCTCCTCCTGCCCAGGGTGAAACGGCCAACAGAGGGCAAACTCCTCTACGTCAGCCCTTGGGGAAGGAGTGGCTCTGGTGGCACTGCCCCTCTGCTCTGCTCTCTCAAGCCCCCTTGCTTTCATCTACAGCAAAATCTACAAAAAGCTCTGTTTTTCGATTGTACCTGCAAATATTCCTCCTTCTCTCCCCATTCTATATCTTCGCACTCCCTCCCCTCTCCCCAAAACCTCTCAAAATAAAGCATCTCCCCGCTCACAAAGAAGACCACTCTCTCCCTCCCATCCCTCCCTCCACCCTCGCACGCCTGCATGCCAGCTCAGCCTGACCCCTTCCACCATCCCCTCCCTGAGCCACCAGGCCCTCGGGCCCAATTTGTCTGCTCCCGCAGCATGGAGCAGCACCATCTCCCCTGCGAATGCCCCGCTCCCTCTCACCTCTTCCCTTCCACCTCCAGCATCCTTCCCTCTGTCCTGATGATGCTGTAGCCCCTCTCTCCTTCCCTCTGCAGCCAAGGAAGAGGGAGAGGAGGGAAGGGGGGGGACCTCCCTTGGTGACAGATTTTGGAACGATTTGGTGCTGGGTAGTTCTGGGGGAGGAGATGGGAGAGGCGATGGGGAGCGCTTTTTTCTTTTTTAAAAACAATAAATAAAAACAGATGACCCAGAAGGCTGGAGCATAGCTGAGAGCCACCTCTTGTGCCACTACGCACATGTCTGGCTTGTGCCTTGGCTCGCTGCCGGCAGTGGGAAAGGGGGCAGAAGGGGAAGGGGACGGGAGGGGGCATCGGAGGCTCAGTAGTTCTGCGTTTGGTACCCCTGTGTCTCAGTGTCAAAAGCATCTGCCGGAGGGGGCTGCTGGTACGTCCCCACCGCATCCGTAGCATCCTCCTCATTCGTGTAGGGAGCGTAAGGCATGCCGGAGTCCTGGCTGGGGTCCATGTAGTCCTGGGAGAAGAGGGCCGAATCGGCGCCCAGCCGGAAGCGCTGATACGCCAGGAACGCCTGGCCCACCTTCGGGGGGGGACAGGGAGAGACGGGAGGCAGAGAGGGGACGGGAGAAGGAGAAAGGGGAATGTACCGAGAGAGAGAAAAAAATAAAAGGGCTGTTAGTAGTGGTTACGGGTTAGTGTGCGAAGCCCGTCTAGGAGATGGGGGGTTCAGGCGGCCCCGTGGAAAGCACCGATGCCCTGGAGGGGAGAAGAGGAGCGAGCTGGGATGGGGTGGTTAACAGGGGCATGGGGTTCACACCCAGACCCCAGCAGGCACGGCTTGTCTTCCCATGGCATCCCCAGCAGAGGTGAGCGGTCCGGCAGGTGGTGAGCTGCCTCAGGAGGAAGGGTTTGGGGCACAGCGGCGGGGGCAGAAGGCATCTCCTGGCTGAAATATTAGCAGTCATCAAAAGAAAGGCACAAGTGTTACGCAGCATTAGTCAGGCTGAGGGAGAGAAGGGGCAGAGGAGGAACATGGATGTCTCCGATGGAGCCAAGTGCTCAAGAGCCTCCTCCGTCTGCACCCCTCGTCCCCAGGCTCCCCGCAAGTGAGGGCTGTTATGGGAGCAAGGATGGGGAGTTGGGGAACAGCGTGTTGTATTCTTCCTGAAAAGTAATGTCTCTGAGTCGACGGAAAGCCAGAAAGGCCAGGAAGCCCTGTGAGGAGAGAGAGGTGTGGGAAGGAGAATCAGTGAGGAAGACCAGTCCAGAGCATTTGACTAAATTAAAAACAAAAAAAACAAACAAAAAACAGAAGGACCTGAGGAAGGCGATGCCCTTAGCCACTTGCAGCCCAGGCATCAGGGAGGGATGGTGGTGGGAACACCTCTCTCCAGAAGGATTCTGGGGGACCCCTTGCATAAGCCTTAGTTCCTATCACACTTTCTGCTAGAACTCAAGGGATGCTGCTGCATGGCAAGGCTTGAGCATGGGACATGGCTTGCAGTAGAGGGTCACACTTCTGTCCCTTGTCCCCACTGCCACCTCGGTGCAGTGCTTAACTACTGGCAGCTTATGACATCCTTCCTACTGCCCTCACCCAATGCAGTGCCTGCAGGAGAGAAGATAAAGCCACGGGGACTTAGTGCTTTCAGAGATGGGATGAAATTGTGGGGGGTGAACAAGGGAATGCTGGGGAAAGGGAAGTGTAAAGAGCCTGCACCATCATCTTCTGAAAAGGAGACTCCCGAGCGGAGCTGCAGTCCCCGGAGCCAGGAGGGATGCGACTGCAGCCTCTTGTGGCCACCGAGGATATTTCATGTGATGGGAGCAAAGCAGGGAGAGAGGTGAGCCTCCAGCCCGGAGCTCGCTTCTCTGCTGAGCATCAGTGAGCTGCAAGTGTTGTTAAAGTCCTTTCACAGACGGGAAAACGATGCTTGGGGAGGCTGGCTTGCACAAGGTCATACTGAAGGTTCGTCAAGGACACCCCTGACAGGAGTCTAACACCTCCATGTAAACTTGGGCTTAAGTGGCCAGGTTTTGGTAGCAGGGGGCTGCAGAGGTGGCCTCTGCAAGCAGAGCCCAGCAGCTGCCCCATGTCACATCAGAGCCAGCTCCGAAAGAGCCTGCCACTGGCTAGAACTGGGCCATAAATGACACCAGGTGTGCTCTGGGAGAAGGAAGGGAAAAATGCTGTGTAACAGCAGCTGGGAGAGAGGAGTGAGATATGGGAGAGAAGCAGCCCTGCAGGCACCAAGGTCAGTGCAGCAGGAGGGCAGGAGGTGCTCCAGGCATGGAGCAGAAGCTCCCTGCAGCCTAGGAGAGGCCCATGGTGGGGCAGGCTGTTCCCCTGCAGCCCATGGGCACCCTGTGGAGCAGATCTCCAAAGGCAGCCATGGAGAAGCCCACAGTGGGGCAGGGACAGAGGGACCATAGGGGAGCAGCAGAGACGGAACGTTATGGACTGACCACAGCCCCCATTCCCCTGAGTCTCTTTTGGGCAGGAGGTAGAAGACAGTGGATGGTCAGAAGGTGTTTTTAGGTTGGCTTTAGTTCTTGCTGCTCTAATCTGTTATCAGTTGGCAATAAATTATATTAATCTCCCTATGCTGAGTCTGTTTTGCCCGTGACCGTAATTGGTGAGGATCTCCTTGTCCTTATCTCAGCCCACAAGCCTTTTTTCAATGTATTTTGTTCCCCTGTTCTTTAGAGGAGGAGAGAGTGGCGTGATGGAGCTGAGCTGCCTGAAACCACCACACCAGGTTTCCCTCCTAACCACCCCTGCTCTTGCTTTTCCTCCTCCGTAGCCATGTGAACCAGGATCCCACAGGGGACCAGTCTTAGCCTTGTCACCTCCCATTCCCCACAAGCCCACACACTGCAGAGGACCCTCAATCCAACATCAGGGCTGCTTTACTCACCCAGGTGAAGATGGAGAAGAATGAGAATGTGATGGCTGCTCGGGCTGCGTCCCCTCCCTCGTTCAGTGGGTTGTCCTCTTCTTTCGAAGCTTGCCACTGGTTGGTCAGAAAGCAGAAGCCGACGAACCAGAGGAACGCCCAAAAGGCTGCGACGGACCACGCCAAACAGAAGAGGAGAGAGAACAAGAAGGTGTGTGTGAGCACAGCACAAACACATCTGAAACAGCCACTGCTCCACAACTTGTCCTGCAAGAACAAGTGAAGGCTCCTTCCAAGGGAGCTGCAGGAGAAGCAACATGCTTGCAGCTGCACAGCGACCGGCCTTTGTTTAGCTCAGCCCTTATGCTGAGGACAGGCACTGAGACATCACATCAAGCAGCGTTGGGGCCTTCCCCTCCTCTGCGCTGTGTGTGGGACTGCTAGGCTAAACGGGACTGAACTTGGAAGCCAGAAGTCCTCAACAAGTTCAGATGCTGTGCCTGATCCCGCTCTCGCTCTACTTGTGGCCCCTTCACACCACTGGGGATGGAGGGATCTGGCTAAATTGGGATAAGCCTCAGGGCTGGAGCAGGTCCTGCACTGCTGTCAGCATGGGGAACACCAGGGAACTGGCAGCAGCCCACCATCAGCAGCAGGGCAGCAGAGAGCGGGCAGATGCGAGAAGTGGTGAACGGGAAGAGAAGAAGAGCGGCCTTGTGAAAAAGAGGAGGCACAGGGAAGAGATTGCTCGAGGAGAAAGAAAAGGAGAGGGAGGAGGTGTGAGGGAGTAACAAAGCCGAAGACCTCCCTGCGAGGCGACGCGCTCCCTGCCCGTGCAGGAGAACGGCACTACGCCAGCCATCCGGGAAGCTCACCCGAGACGCCGATGTCTGAGAGCACTGCCTTCTTGCGGTCCTTGACGCTGCTGATCTGCGGGAAGTAGGCATCCAGAGCCAGGTAGAGAAGGCAGCTGAGGAAGGCGAGGACACCCACGGTAATGCCATAGTTGCAGGCGTTGCGGTTGCGGTTGAAAATGCAGTGCTCCTGGGACTCGTCCAGGCGGTTCACGTACCCCTCATTGACGATGGAGCCGAACACCACGATGGAGAACACCTGGGGGACAGAGGTGGAGGCACATCAGGGCAGGTCCCTCTGCACAGCACCACGGAGCTCACCCTCCGCCGTGCCAAGCTCCCATCCCACTGCCTCGCCTCGACTGCAGCCGTGGGCAGTTTTCCGGGAGTGGTTTTATTTTGTTCCAGAGGATTAGCTTAAAATAGGGCACTTCTAGATGGAGTCTGTTTATCCATCTGATCCACACCGATGTAGAGCAGCCTCAGCCTGGAGGAAGGGTGGCTTCCCGCAGACGCACGGGGAGGCGACACGGAGTGTAAATTCCGGTAAGGCTTTGGTGCGGGTGCCTGCGCGCAAGGGCTCCCAGCAGCAGAAATCCACTTAGTCTGCATTTACTCTCCCACCCACACCTTTCCTTTCTAGGAATCTGTTGTTTCAACACATTTATTCACCAATTTTATTCACCATCCAGCTACTGCACTACTTTTCCTCTTTGTCCTCCTGCAGCCACCAGGCTCGCGCTCTCCCCACCTCTCTGCGCATCAGCCCCTTCTCCCCACCGCTCTGCTTCTGCCCAGCCCGTGACACCCTCCAACCTTCCCCCGTGAATTTCACAGACCAAGCATCCCATCTTGGTCCTGGCAGGACCAAGTGCATCTGCAGCATCTACCACCTCTGGCCACCCCAGGTGGCAGCACAGCCTTTCTTCTCTCATCCAGCTCCTCTGCCTTTGCACCTGAACTCCTTTTTTTAACATATTTTATCACCTCTCCCAGCCATTCAGAAGATAACAACAGGATGGATAGTTTCCCTTGCCTCTCCCCATCAACTTGCACTGCTGGTCCTCTGTCCACTCCCATGCCCTGAGTCACTTTTGTCTGCTGGCTCCACACATCTCTCCCTCTCGGCTCCTTTCATCCCCCTTTCCCTGCCCATTTACTGGCAGGATCTGCTTTTGCAAGTCCTCTAACTTTTGCACTCACCGTCACTTGTGGCTAATAACAAAATCTAATCAAAGCCACGGGAGAAGAACCCTGAGTCCTCCCTACCCACCACCAACACCGCAGCTGCACGCTGTGTTAAATCAGGTAGAATTAAGGCTGAGGCCAGGTAGAGATGCCATAATCCGCAGCTGCCAGTTTAATCTTTGCACACCGACTAAGCCTTTGCCACCTGCACATGGCCAGCCCTCCTTTACACAGCAGGCTCAGAGCAGCAGACAGGAAGGAAAGAGACGAAGATGAAGGCATCATGCACAGACTTCTCTTTGCTGGGTCTCTTGAGACCTTTGGGTCTCAAGACAACCCAAAAAGCAGAGAAGCAGCTTGGTGAGTGCAGGGAAAATTAAGTGTTGATTAGCACCGAGCCCATACACCATCCCAGGTTGCCCAGGGAAGCTGTGGGTGCCCCATCCCCGGAGGTGCTCAAGGCCAGGCTGGGTGGGCCCTGGGCAGCCTGATCCAGTGGGTGGCAGCCAGCCCACAGCAGGGGGTGGGGCTGGGGAGGGGGTTAAGGTCCCTTCCAACCCAAGCCAGTCTGGGATTCTGTGATCTCCCACCAGCGGGGTGGACGCCCCAGTCCCACGGCCCAGATCTCTGTTGTTTGACTGGTGGCATCAAGAACCAGAGGAACCCCACTCACCGGCCCCGACAGCCCTCAGAGGCCATGTCTCAGCTGTCAAGCTCTAACTGACACCAGTGTGGTTTTTTCACCTAAAGGCTCATCATTTGGTCCCATTTGGATTGCTGACATTGGGCATGTCTTTGACGCACTACAGCAATCCAACAAAGCTGGGAGATGCTGCTCCTAAGCATTGGGACCGTATGGTTTCTCTGAAAGGTGGCAAGAGAGTGTTAAGCTAGGAAATAGAACAACGGATTTGTCCTCCTCCTCCTCCTTCTTCAAAATCAAAATTCATCATACTTTGCTCAAATCGCCCATGAAAAACAGAACCCAATAAAAATTCCTTCTGACTGAAGCAAAGGTCTAGCCTTCAAAATTTTGGTCTGAATGGTTCAGAATGGCAGCAAAATTGCAGACAGTTGTACACAGGGTCTTTCAGTGGGAAGTCTCACACACTTTAACCGCCAGTGGGGTGCTCCTCTGACCTCCGGCAGGGCTTACAGACCCGTTGAGGTAAGGTTTAGGTGCTACCAGGGCTGCCACAGCCACCTGAGGCACCAGCCTCCTGATATTGGGGCTACAGAGTGGGTGCCTGCTTTCCAGCATCAGGCAGAAAGCTGATGTTCTCTTTAGAAGATGAGAACAACCTCAAAAGAGGCATAGTCCGCTGTTCAGTTTTGTTTTAGGGCTCTAAAATGGTAAAATGTCAATTCCCTGGGTCAGGTCAGCCCCTGCAACAAGCTGCATTGAGTCTCTGCTTGCTCATTTGGGGATGAGTGAACTTCTGTCTCCCCAGAGACACTCTGTGTACTCTGCTCCCACCCTGACACACATCTTCTCTCTGCTCTCTCTGTGGGTTTGCAGCTGACCTGGAAGGGCTCTCCGCAAGCAAAACAAGCAGAACAATTCCTTTTTGCGTTCGCTCCTTCACACCTATCCACGTCAGCACTTCCTAAACAAACAGCTCAGTGCACAAGACTAGAGTGACATTTCACTCACCCTGACTTTTCCAGCAGAGGTGGCATTTCCACCTTCAGCCAGCCCGGATGCCACAGGCTGGGCAGAGAAGCACGGCAAGATGTCTCCTCATCCTGGCACCACAGCCTGTGCTCGCTCCCCGGGGGCTGAGCCCAGAGATCTTCGCTGCACACTTAACCCAGCTGTTTTTTGGCACAGAATTGAAGAACCACAGAATATCCTGAGTTGGAAGGGGCCCACAAGGATTACCAAACCCAACCCCTGGCCCCACACAGCACCACGCAAACCCAGACCCTGTGTCTGAGAGCAGTGCCCAAACGCCCCCTGAGCTCCGGCAGCTCGGGGCCGTGCCCCCTGTCCTGGGGCGCCTGTTCCATGCCCACCACCCCCTGGGGCAGAACCTTCTCCTCACCCCCACCCTGACCCTCCCCTGACACAGCCCCATGCCATTCCCCCGGGCCCTGTCGCTGTCCCCAGAGAGCAGAGCTCAGCACCTGCCCCTCCGCTGCCCTGGGAGGGAGCTGCAGGCCGCCATGAGGCCTCCCCTCAGCCTCCTCTGCTCAGGGACCTCAGCTGCTCCCCACACACCTTGCTCTCCAGACCCTTCAACATCTTTGTAGCCTTCCTTTGGATGCTAATAGATTTATGTCCTCCTTACATTGTGGCCCCAAACCTGCACACAGTGCTCGAGGTGAGACCGCACCAGCGCCGAGGTGGCTGGAAGCTTGCTGCCTCAGCAGGGCACCTCGGCACGATGAAACACTTGATATTTCTGTGATTCCACAAGCTGCGCGTGTGCCAAGCTAATCCAGGCAGCAGGTGCAGTGTGAATGCCTGCTTGGATTATAAACAAAGCACCACAAGCCTGCAAGGAGGAAGCGTTTATGTTTCTGCTGTCAGCACATCTGCATCACTCGTGAAGAAATGCCAGCCACCCTCCTTCCCCTGTGCACTGCTGCTCCTTGTTATCTGTAGGACTGAAGCACCCCCATTTTGCACCACAAGTCCCTGCAGCACAAGGCTTTGCATGTAGCAATAAAATGCACCAAAATACACGTACAGCTGCAAAGTGTCTTGTCAAAACAGGCTTGCAGGAGGCTGGCACAAAGCACCACATCTCGATGTCCCGGGCGCAGCGCCCGTATCCTGGACCTCTCCTTCGCTCTGCAGAGGCAGGAAACTAGCTGTACCCTATGCGTGGCGATGAAAAGCAGGTAGGCATTTTCCTTTGGCGCACCGGAGTGGCCTCATTTCTTTGTCAAGGCGGTTCAACTAGCTTGGCAGGGCCTGCAGTAACCAGATTTTTAGGCTGAGCAGGTTTCCTTATGCCTCCAGGAGCAGCACCAAATGGGCAGGTGTGCAGTCTCTCTGAAGATGCACGCTCACGGCATAAGCAGCAATATATTCAGCTATGCTGCTCACTGGAAAAAGGACAGAAAAGAGTGCTTAGAGACAACCTGTCCAGCCCAGCACTGCTGCTGGGACCCTGCTTTGCTGCTCCTAAACACCACACCAGCACGGGCTGCTGCAGGTATTCCCCTGGGCTTCTGTTTTAGCCAAAGGGATCCGAGGCACCTGGGGAAGCCGGGCACTATGCGAAGCTGACACAGAGAAAGGAATTTGCTGAAAGTCACCAAAAAAGGAACTGCACCCCACCATCAAAGACCTTTTTAAAATCCTGCTGGGTCTGCCCTGGCCAGGCAGAACCTCATGAGCGTCATGTGAGGTCTGCAGCACGCTGCCTGTCCCCAGCCCCGGGCATCATGTGATGTGCCTCTGGCGCTGCGCTGGGATTTTCCTGCACCTCCTCCCAGGAATTTGCCATGACTTCTTCCCCAAAACCCTTGTTTTCTTCCCCAAAACCCCCGTGGCAGCCACAGGGACGAGGCTGTTTGGCTTGATGTGGTGCCCTCCAGCCATGAGCCTTGCGTGCTTCCTCTGCCTCCCTGCTTTATTCCATTAGGGAGAGGAAACAGCTCAGTGGCATAACATCACTCGCGGGACTTCAAATCAAATCTGCCCCGGGCAGAACAAAGCAATGACCTCTCCTGTGCCTGATCTGTTCACAACCAGGAATAAATCTTTTTAAAAACGCGAGGACAAGGGATAGTGCAAACGCAGAGGCGACGGGGTTTTCATCTGCACTCAGCCACTCGCAAACGCAGTTTCTGGAAAGCTTTGGAGAGCCCTGCACAGGCGTGGATATTATTACCATCACCGTCATTAAA
>VXAV01001442.1:73708-83861 GCA_013399715.1 Alectura lathami | reverse complement strand
TTTTTTTTTTCTTTTTTTTTTTTTTTTTAATCAAAAAGCCTTTCTCCCATGGTTGCCTTTTACATCACTCCTTCCCTAACAGAAAGGCTAGACAGCTGTAGTAAAGCTCTCCCTCTGAAATCTGAATTTTGGTATTATCTACCTAAGCTGGCTTATATTTTTGAGAAAATCTGGTGCTTTCCTTACACTGATAGCACTGCTATCAGTGTTATTTGGGGGCTATCCAAACAAAGGCTGTGTTGATGTGATATTAAAATTGCATTTTCCACAATATGCCAGTCATAAATAACAGCTCAAATAAACCAAATAAACACAACTTCTTAATTGTAATTCTTGTGTTTTGCTTCTTCATAAAAATTCCTTTGCTTGTTGCAGAAAACCTGTCTGTGAGATCAACATCAACCTTAGAGGCAGTGATGGAAGGGGAGCAAAAACCTGACACAGCTTCTGGAGTTCTAGTTTGCAAACCAGGGCATCAGAACGCACAGTATCTCAGACGACAGCTCTTAGAAGTTACGCGTATAAGGCAGGCAGGCGACTTGGACTGAAAAAGAGAAACTGGAGCCCAGTTTTACTGAGTTTTACTCAGTGAGGAATTCTGGTGTTGTATCTAGAAAGAACAGTCTGTTTCCAGATGGGCAATTATCCCAGATATTCCCTTCACATAGGATTTCTTTGCTCTTTTTTCACATTGTAGGAATTCGGCTGCCTGAAGACCGTTATAACAATAAATTAGTATTTGCTGCCATCTAGAGCTAGCAATTATTTCAGCAACCCTTAACATTCTTGTAATTCTCCTGGGAAATGCAAAAGCTGATCTCGGTTTTACGCTCTTTTGCAGATAGTAAAGGTGAAGAGAGTCTTACTCTATAATGTGAATTTATTTCCATGGAAGTGCTCAGAGATCCTCCAGCAGGAAACAGAACACTTTTTGAATGGTCCACAGCCCAAGAGAAGAAGTAACGTGGCCCCACAATTTTATGAAGAGAGAAGTTTTATTATTTATCTCTGGGTGCCTTTACAGTCACAGAAATAGTAGTTATATCAGCTCAGTGCTTCTGGAAACCTGAAGCAAAATGCCCTATTTAACACCTGCAATCAGTCCTTTATTTGCATTAATTCAGTCAGCTTCATATTGCAGTTACAAAGCACGGCCACACAGAAAGGAAAACCTGGTCGGCTGACGCGGAGTGCCCAAGGCGCGGATACCCCTGGCCGAGCACCCTGCGGGCTTGCAGGCGGTGAGAACGCAGAGCCAGCTGCGAGCCAGCGACGAGCGGCGGGACGTGGGAGGTCGCGGGAGCGGGGTGAGGGTTTTCTCACAGACAGGTTTTCTGCGTTTCCCTGCCGACATGCACCCAGCGAGCAGACGCGAGGGAGCAGCAGGCAGCCCGCAGGGCGTGGAGGGCGATGCCCTGCAGCACCCTGAAACTCCACTTCTGGCCCGTTTCGACTGATTCTTCCGGAGCGTGAAGGCAATTCAGACATCAGTAGTTTTTCATGGATTGTTTTAATCCATTTAAAGTGCTGCTTTTAAGTCTATCTAACCTCATTAGTGGCTAAAAACAATCGGAGCCACTTTATGGAGAGGTTGTTCAGCACAGTACATTACTACAAGAAATTTCTCTTCTTGCCATAAAACACGTTTCCTGGCAAAAACCATTCGTCAGTTAGAATTTAGGGTATGTTTCTTGGCATGAAAGAGAGGGAAACTCTTAAAAAGAGAAAAATCCCAAGTACTATAACCAGTAATATTCCCTGAAATGGCAGTAGACAGTGATGAGTGAAGTTAACAATGTTTTTTTCACTTGATGCAAAAAGGAACAAAGAATATCAAGCAGCTATGCAAAGTGATCATAACCCTGATATTGATACTTATTAAGAAATTTCTGGAATTCTGCCTAGAAACCACCCTGAAAATGTACTTAGTGACTTAGTGTTTTGTTTTTTTTTTTTTAATCCCTAGGTCTTAAAAGAGCTTTCTAACACATGAACCAAGGGATTTAAACACAACTCNCCCCCCCCCCCCCCACACACACATTACAAAGTGCTGATCTCCCATGTTCCTTTCTTCTTCGGGGAGCTGGACTAGTTGACCTTTGAATGTCCCTTCCAACTCGGACAGTTCTATGGTATGATTCTTCCATTGTGTTGCATTCTGGAACAGTTTAAGTCTGGAGTCTTTGTCAGAGAGACTGTGACTCAGAGCAGGGGTGACAACCACTTGCTTTTCCAAACATGACATATTGCTGCAGAAGCAAGGTCCTTGTACAGGACAAGGACCCCTGAATCACACGATCATCATGTTAAGTGTGCACCTTCCTTCAGATCACTTTATTGTCAGAATGGGGGGAGGAGTGTTTCACGCTTTGCATTTTTAAACTTTATACATGCCCCGACTTCATGTGAAAACTTCTTAACTGGATGGGCAGCAGATCTGTACTACAACCTGCGTCTCAGTTCTGCATGCCAATCTGCTAGTACAGTGAGGAAACCACCATCTTCTCTGTTGTTAACTATCATCCCTGGGACGGGCAGCCAGCATGTATCATCACCGATCATCTCTCAGCATCAAATTATTGAACCTCCGCTGAGATTTTGGGTTTTTAATTTTACTAAGCAAGTCCATTGAAAAGCATCAACAGACAGGCAGGATATGCTAGCTTGTAACAAGCAGACTTTAGATCATGAGATTATTTGTCTGTGAGGTTTCTACAGTGCACCAGTGGGAGATCCCGGGAAGAGGCCATTCCCTTGGCAGTATCTGTAAGGAGCATTTTGTAACAGTTATAGACCATGATGTCATCTGGGCAGAACAGCCTGGAGGCCTAGTCTTGTGTCATTCTCACTGGCTGCAGCCGCAGTGCCTATTTCTTGCACCTCTGAAAATCAGATCTGAAACCTGCAGGTATTTTGCAGTTGGAGCAGTCTAGGCTGTGCTTCATTCTTCACATATCATGTGCCAGAATGCCAATCATACGCATAAAGTTTTCACTCTTAACCTGAGACATAAATAATAAATAGCCAAAATGGAAGTGGAAGACTTTCACAGTGCATACGGAATAGGCTCTTGCTAAATTAGGACTTGACAGCATGTAGCTTACTTGGCAGCACAACCAACTTCTTAAACAGAATATACTGATCTTCATCACATAGGCTAACACAGCTGTGGTGACTGCACATGTAATTTTACATGCAAAATGATTAATTAACTTACTTATTTGCGTTAGAGTGTTTCTCAACAGTGGATGAAACTGAGGGTGTGATGCATCTCTCTGTACCAAGCACTTCCAGAAGGAAAAGACATATTCCTACAGAAACAAATAGAGGAAGAGTTTCTGTTGAACTCAAAGAATCTGCTACCTCCTGAACAAGAATTTAATTAGTTAAATTAGTTAATTACAAAATGATAATATTTGAAAATGTTAGTATTTTAGATGGCTTAAATACATTTCCAGATTTTGTGAATAACCTGCATAGAATCCATGTCGGACTTTTTCCTTCTTGAATTGCATACGTGCTTTGCTCGTTCATTAAATGCACGGAAGCGTATGTATGGGCTAGCAGGAGGGACTCGTACTGCACAGTGTCCTCTGTAGCTGCCTTCTCCCTCCAGTAAGGAGACCACTGCACTGCACACACTTCTTGTTACTAGCCTTTCCTTTATCTGTCCTTGTCATAACTGTCCCCATCCTCGAATCGTGTGATTTCCTGATCTGTACTTCCTTAAAGGACAGCAACAATGTCGATGGTTCACGCCATGCTGAATTTTTGGTATTCCTTCATTTTTAATTCCCACACAGAGAAGAATAATCTCACATCTATATACAAACCCCAGCATGAATGCTAGTAAAAAATACTGAGTATCTTCCCAGAAGATGTCTTCTACACAAGTTAATGATGTTAATACAGACTCCCAGTGTTGGTAGCTAGGATGTGCACAAAGTATCATACAGATTTTACAACTCACTTGAATGATTGAATCTGGCAGCTGTTAAACAGGGGTTACTGAACAATACTGGGAAAAACTCGCATTGCGCATCACTTACAGTCTTACTACCACCACCGCATTTCTTCCACCCCTTTTTCCTGGATCCTGAATCCACACAGGCTGCCTACTGAGAAGGTGTAATTTGTGCAGAGGCACATCCACTATATCCTGAATTTCAGACACAGCAAAAGCTGCTGCACAGCACTTCCTGTTTTGGTCTAGACAGCAAACCTAGCATGCAGCTTAAGACTTTAACAAAGTTTAATTCTTTCAATGAGCAAGGAGTGCATAATAGGTGATGACCTAAGGCTGCTGTCTAAACAAGAATGGTGTTCTTGCAAGCGAGGCAATATAGAATCACAGAATGGCTTGGGTTGGAAGGACCTTAAAGCCCACCCATTCCCACCCCCTGCTGTGGGCTGGCTGCCACCCACTTGTTCAGGCTGCCCAGGGCCCATCCAGCCTGGCCTTGAACTCCTCCAGGGATGGGGCACCCACAGCTTCTCCGGGCAGCCTGGGCCAGGGCCTCACTTCCCTCTGAGTAAAGAATTTCCTCCTAACATCTAATCTAAATCTCTCCTCCTTTAGTTTAAAACCATTCCCCCTTGTCCTATCACTATCTACCTGTGTAAAAAGTCACTCCCCCTCCTGTGTATAAGCTCCTTTCAAGTACTGAAAGGCTGCAGTGAGGTGCCCCTGGAGCCAGTCTTCTCTTCTCCAGGCTGAACAAGCCCAGCTCCCTCAGCCTTTCTCCGTAGAGAATGCTCCAGCCCTCCGAGCATCTTTGTGGCGTACTCTGGTCCCGCTACAGCAGCTCCACAGCTTTCTTGTGCTGGAGGCCCCAGGCCTGGACACAGTACTCCAGGTGAGGCCTTCCAAGGGCAGAGTAGAGGGGGACGATCCCCTCCCTCTCCCTGCTGGCCACCCCTCTCTTGATGCAGCCCAGGATACAGTTGGCCTTCTGGGCTGCATGCACACTCTGCTGGCTCATATACTCAGAGAAGCTTTGCATACTCCTTGTAGGACCAGAGGCAGCTTACTTAGACTCCTAGGAATTGTATTTTGTTTCCTCTGCCATGCTGGTGAGTCACATTCCAAGCTGCTGTTAAGGCGATAGGAGAATTCAAGTGTCAGCTGCTTCCCCTGCTTGCTGCAGTCCCGGCAGCAGAGACTGGGCCAGCAGTGGAGCTGAGGAACTGTGGCAGGACTAGAGTGGGAACAAAGACAGTTGCTTGGGCCTGTGTTCAGGTCCTGCTTCTTGCCCGGAGTGGCATGAGCTGTCACATGCTGGATTGGTTTTTCACACCCTTAGATAACACTTGGCCAGTATTTGATGTGCATGTCCAACTATTTCTATGGATTTACTCACTGAAAATAATAATGACAGACTGCAGATAGCACTGGAAAAAGAAAAATTGCTGGTGATGCTAAAATAACTAGAGAACTGAACACACTAATTTGAGTAGGCAAACTGTTAAAGAGTTTTGAAACGGATATTTATCTTGGTCTTCTCGGTTATGCACAAAAATGTTTGAATAAACTTTCTTCTACTGAGTATTTGGGCATTTGAGGGGATGCTATTTTCACAAAAATGCTTTCTCTGCTAGGTTAATGATCAGTGATCTTCCTTCCTCCCTTCCTCACTCCCTTCCTTCCTTGTCTCTCCTAATTTGATGCTCAGTGATAGGCAATTTTGTAAGTAATACCTGATCTATACAGCGTCATGACTGCTGACACAGCAGTCAACCAGTAGTCCATAATGAGAATTACTCTTTTAGGGAACATTTGCTGTTTGGCTTTTGTAAATCAATTTGCACATAAGTTCATGTGAAAATGTTCCTTTGAACAATAGCCCTGTTTCATAATAATTAGAAGCTTACATCTGTGGTGAAACACAGCCTTTTCCGGAGATTAAGAGCAATTTCCAGAAAACAAGCTCACTGAGTTGTGATACCCACCAGATTACAAATACTATTTTTCAATAAAGTTCTGCAGCAAGGAAACTCATTTTTCTATGCATATATAAAAATGCATTTTTTTTTGTCTTTTCTAAATGGTTTATAGCAGTGTTTATACAGAAAATCTTTCATTTGTGAACTCATTTTCACCTTTCATTGTGAAAAAAAGACAGCTCAACTCAAACTAGTTAAAAATCACTTTTATTTCAGTTTTTCTTTTTTTTAAACTCCTAAGTGATTTACGTTTCTAAACAAAGTCATTGCAAGCCAAAGAAATCAAAGTACTTTAAAGGCAGAACATGCCTCAAGTGGAAGAACTATGTTTTTAAATTATTTTTGCTTTTATTTGCAAAACAATACATAAATTGAAATTAGCTATTTTCTTTCAGTGTTTTGATTTTGATAGGCCCATTTTATGATAACTGTTCTGCAAAATCCTTTTTTTTTATAGTTCAGATGAACAGTCTTCATCTGATGACACGACTGTGCCATTCTTCAAATGGTAAGTGCACTTCAACAGTAACTGGAAAGCCCAGCTGAGAGCCAGAATGAGAGTTTGAACTGTGACATATGGCACTGTGATAATGGCTTAATGTTCAGTGCCCATTTCTGTCACAGACCTACCTTGCATGGAATTGTTGTAAAAATATGTTTCTAAGTAAAACTCAGGTTATATTAGCACTGAAATACAATTAAAAACTCAAACGAAGGAGCTGTGCTCCTCAAACTCAAACTGTGCTGGCACAGTTCCACTGCTGAAGCAACATTTGCCAGTCAATACCAAGGAATATATTTTCTAAACAGGAAACAGGCTTCAGGTCTGTAACAATTTCTTGTACACTACCATCAAATCACAGCTGAGCTGGGCTTCCGTAAGCTACCTTTAAGCAGATCGCTTGGTAGTTCCTGCCATCTTGCAGAGGAGACGGTCACCAAGTCCACCAAAACAGAAGTAAATGTACACAGGGCCTCTGTGGGACTGATTTTGTCCCCGTGAAGCAACCCAGACAAGAACCAAGGGTCAGACCAGTGGAGGAAAAAACTAAATCTACAGGGACAAGAAATGCCACCAGTACAATGCTGGGGGGAGGGGGGGAAGCCAGCCAAGAAAACTCAAAAATTATGTCTCTTAAAGCTCTTAAAGTAAAAGGCATTGACTTTTTCAGTTGCAGAACACAAATGAGAGATCATAAACTTTTTAAGGCTCAGAAGAAATTAAGAAGCTTGAAGGATCAAAGTAAGGGCTGAAAATGCTCCTGAGCTGGAAAACACCTCAAATCCTGCTTGCAAAGTTGGCAGTCAGAAAGGTAATTGTTTTACTTGGAAACAGCAAATTTAGCACGTATTCTACCACTCCATTAAGTTGCTTTTTATTTTAATCACCATTTCAAGACTAACTCACAACACACGCTGGTAACACTAAGAATATATTTAGCTGTTCTTTTCCAGGAAGGCATTCCAAGCTTTTAATATCATCCCATATTGATAATTATTCCTTTGTTATGAGATACATAGTAGTACCCACTTAACGTACTGCTGCGACATGGGCCGTTTACAGAGACCTCAACTTTACAATGAAATTTCCTGACCGCTGAGCCACCTGTGGGACATGCATTGCCATAAAAGAGAAATTTAAGAGCTTTCCCAGCTATGAATATATCAACATAACATGAGGCTAATCCAGATACTTGAAAACTGACACACTTACAAAAAAAAAAAAAAAAAAAAGTGTAGTCTGGGAATTTCAGTGTTTGCAGCATTTTTCAGACTTTTTTTTTCCCCCCAAATGCTAAATACATTTCCCTTATGCATATAAAACATGCAGTTATTTCCCTGTTTTGAAGACTAATATTTTGTTTCTTACTTTGGTCCTGTGTTTTCCTTTATTTAGCATTTGGAACTTACCATCCATTGTTTCTAATACTTTCTACCTTTGCCGCTGCTTCCTTGTTGAATTTTTCTTTGGTAGATATCAGTTATCTGATTCAATTTCAGCTTTCACTACTGCTGAAATTTATTACATACTATGCCTTCATCACTGACAGTACCCACAATTATTTAATGTGTCACCACCTCATCTGCAATCACGCCTTGTTTATGTTAGGGGTGTGAGAACTGGCATTTTGATACTACAGAACTTTTTATTTTGCTATTTATCATGCATTCTGAATCACTACAGACAGCCTTATATGTGACTACTTTCTGCAGAATTAACATTTCTAAGAAATACTGGAAAGATGGATTAGATTTCCTTCAGGGTTTTTTTTTTTTTTTTTTTTTTTTTTTTTTTTCAGGTGATTTCTCAGCTGAACAACAACAAAACCCTAGATCACAGGCTTGAGCAGGTAGATCACCCTCTGGAAATAGCACAGGTCTATTATCACCCCGCTTCTGCAGTTGTCCCAAAGCATGGGACAACTTAAATTACTCTGGTAATTTAAGGACTTTTCTTAAGAAGAAAACATTTTCTCCCCCTTCCTTTCCAGAAATAAGTCATTTCTGAAATAAATCATTTCTATAAAATCAACCACTGTCACAAAAAGATCAGCACACAGGCTCATCTACACAGAACGACTGCTGCAGTAACGCTTCACTTTCATACATGGCCTTGGCACACTAAGCTCTAGCAGGTCTAGCAGAAGAGAATAGAGGTATTACTGCTTCCTTGCAGCAGTTCTGCTGTTCTGGCCACTTGCCAGCAGGTAAGTCCCTCCAACAGAGTTAAAATTCCAGCCTGCCTCGTGAATAAGTTTATTTCAACTGCTCGGCCTTGCCTGCTGTGACACAGATAGTGCTCTGCTGTGGAGGCATCCCTCGCTGGCAGAGCAGTGGGTGAGTGGTGGACCATCACGAGTAGCAGACGGTCATATCTTGCCTTGTCTAGCTCTGACCACTGAACAGTTTGCAGAGACCAAAAGATCTGCAGAGGCCCAAAAGCATGACTGAGTTAATCTGGTAACCCTTCACCAGGTGAGTCTCACTGAGAGCCTCGCTCTCATGAAACTCGCTTCATGAACTATAAAATAGGCAAAACCATGTTACTCCATGTTTGCCTCGTCACCTCTGGTCACTCAGCTAGCACGTCCTGCTGAGCCACAACACTCCATCAAATTTCTGAGCAGTTTATGAACAGAAGCTTCAGCAGGGACCCTGGTAATGTTTCCACGAAAGTGAACTCTGAGGGCCACACAATTATTTTTGTCAGCTCAGGTGCACTTCTGCACCAGCGATTTCATAACCTCAGGAATGACATTTAGGTTACATGACTGTTTTCTTTCCAGCTCTCCAGCCAACAGAGCTGTCCAGCTTGTGTGGACCCAGTGTGAAGCATGCATCTGGATGGAAAATTTCAGCTGATGTTTGACAGCCATAAGCACTGTAAACACAGCCTTTATACCGGGAAATGTCAGGCAGCTCTGCAACAGTGCTACCACCGCTGCATTTAATTTAAGCAGAAGGAACACATACGTCAGTGAACTGAGTCTTGTCACATCCATACTAAATATGTAACACCTGACAGTTTTTCAGAGTGAAAAGCAGTTTCTGAGAACTGCTCACCACACAGGTTAAGATGCCTGCACGGAAACTAGCATCCTCAGTTACAGTTACCCTTCTGGCAGACCAGTACTCAGCTCCTGATGTGAAAACCAAACCAAACCCTTGGTAAGCTTGTTTACTACACAAAAACTTGCTAGTGAGCAATAATGGAAAAAAATCCATTCACTTCACTGTAAGCGTTCGTAGTGAGCTGACCTCCTCATTCATTCGCTTCTTGCTCCTCCTGCCCGCGAAACGGGACGACACCGCCTCGCCGCCTTACTCCAGCGTGGGAGCTGACCCTGTGCCACCCGCAGGTGCCTCTCGCACCTTCAGCGGGGCGGTGCCACCACAGGGAGAGGCCGCTGGCCGCTGTGAACGCTACCCGAGTCCCGCGGCACGGACGCGTTTCTGCAGCCGGCGGGTGCCGCTGGGGCCGGCCGGCTCCGGCGCTGACAGAGCGTGATCCCCACGAGCAAGTGTGTCGCGCTGGCTCTCCCTCTCCCCCCAGCCTCCAGTTACAACTCTGGCAGGAGACGGCGTTTCGCGGCTTCGCTTTCCAGGGTTATTTTTGGCCGGGGCCGCCGCACGCTGACAGCAGGGCTCTGGCAGGCCCCCTCGCTCCCTTCCGCGCAGCCAGGCGCCGGCGGGGGCCCCGCCGGGCGGG